>JAVJIF010027497.1:0-71886 GCA_038442645.1 Agave tequilana
ATCTAGTTACTTTAGTTAATATTTTAATTATATAATCTGTTTTTTAAAGTAGGACACCCTTTTTTTTAGTTTTCGTTGTATACTAGTCTACGGATTAATATACTATAATCTAAAATTTTAAGAGGAGAGCAACTTTTTTTCTTGTTTGCTTGCTTTATTGCTTGATACAAAAAACAAAGAGATACATGGCCTTTTATAGGCTTCAAAACTTACAAGAATAGCAACCTCCAAATTCAAGAATAGCAACCTCCACATTCAAGAATAGCAACCTCCAAATTGATGATGACTCACTTGATGATGACTCCTAATTGATGATGACTCATCGTTTCTAAATTGATAATGATGACTCTTCAATCTTTCTAATTAAAGATGATGACTCACTTGATGATAATTGATGATGACTTATCATCTTCCAAAAAGACATTTTTATTTGATATTCCAACACACCCCCTCAAATTAAAATGTTTTTCATACCGAGCATTTCTTTTAGACAATACTCCAGCTCCACAGTTTTCTGCTTTACATGGTCTCTGAGAAAATGAAACCGTGTATCAATATGTTTGCTCCTCCCATGATGTACTGGGTTCTTTGCAAGTTGGATGGCTGATTTGTTGTCCACAAATATTACATTGCTTCTTCTTGTGGATGATCCAATTCCTTTAAAATGTTCCGCAACCAAATAGCTTCACATACAGTAGATGAAGCTGCAACATACTCTGCTTCGCATGAAGATAAGGCCACAACTCCTTACTTCTTTGAGGTCCATGAAAATGCAGTTGACCCAAGATAGAAGACATAGTCAGTGGTGCTTTTCCTCTCATCTTGGTCACCTCCCCAGTCGCTATCTGAATAACCTACTAACTCTACAGTTTCACCATAAGTATAAAATAGACCAAGGTTGAGTGTGCCTTTGATATACCTTAGAATTCTCTTTGCAGCTAGCCAATGAGACTCCTTCGGTGTCTCCATATAGCGACTCACAAGTCCGACTCCGTAAACAATATCAGGCCTTGTGATCGTTAAGTACCTCAGGCTACCGACGAGACTTTTGAAAAGAGTCGAGTCTACAAAATCTCCAATTCCTTCTCTTGATAGCTTCATTCCTGTGGCTATTGGGGTGTTTACTGGGTTGCAGTTACTCATCTTGAATTTCTCCAAGATCTCCTTCATGTACTTCTTTTGAGATATAATATCACATCTTGTTGTTGCTTCACTTCGATATCAAGAAAGTAGGACATCAATCCATTATCCGTCATCTCAAATTCATTGAACATCGCCTCCTTAAATTCAGCAAGCATCTCATCGCAACTTCCTGTGTATAACAAGTCATCAACATAAAGACAAATTATTAGAAATTCACCTTGATGGTTCCTCTTCATGTAGATGGCATGCTCATAAGGACATTTAGTGAAGCCGTTTTGATGAAGATAACCATCAATTCGGGCATTCCATGCCCGTGGTGCTGCTTTAAGCCATATAGGCTTTCTTTAGGTGATATACTTTGTCTTCTTGCCCTTTTACTAGAAAACCTTCTGGCTGTTGTACATACACCTCTTCTTCAAGAATACCATTGAGAAATGCTGACTTGACATCTAGATGATATAACTTTCACCTGTGATGAGCTGCAAGTGAAATTAATAATCTCACCGTATCTAATCGAGCAACTGGTGCAAAGACTTCTTCATAGTCGATGTCGTATTTTTGTTTGTAGCCTTTCGCCACAAGCCTCGCCTTGTACCGATCAACCTCACCATCTGCTGTGCGTTTGATCTTGTACACACATTTGACACCTATTGCCTTGTGATTTTGTGGAAGTGTTGTCAACTCCCATGTGTCGTTCTTCTGGATAGCATGCATCTCCTCCTTCATTGCTGATCGCCAACAATCTTCTTCCTTAGCCTCTTGGAAAGTGAGAGGCTCATGATTGGCATATAAACAAAAGAGATTAGTTTCTCCATCTTCTTCTATCTGCTCATAGATCTCCCTGAGGCTTCTCATTTTAATTGGACCTCGTTGCACGGAGGATTCGTTACTACTACCTTCCCCAGAAGATGGAGAACATCTTGCAGAGGATGATGTAGCATGTTGAGGAGATGGTGGTGTAGTTGGTGGTGGATCCTCTTGTAGGGGCTCGTCAGGTTCATTCACCATGGGTTGCTCTTTGATAGTCTCTTCATTGCTCCAACTCTATGCTTCAGCTTCATTGAAGACAACATCTCTACTAACCACTAGTTTCTTAGTTAGTGGATTGTAAAGCTTGTATGCCTTTGACTCCTCGCTATATCCGATGAAAATGCATTTTTCACCATGATTATCAAGCTTCTTCCTTTTGACTTCAGGTACTTGAGCATATGCAACACACTCAAAATTTGTACGTGTGCGACATTAGGCGTATAGCCGCTCCATGCTTCTTGAGGCGTCTTGCCCTTCACTTGCTTCGTCGGGCACCGGTTGAGCAAGTAGGTTGAATATGCCACAGCTTCCGCCCAAAACTGCTTCGGCAATCCCTTTTCTTTAAGCATGGTTCTTGTCATGTGAAGAATAGTGCGGTTCTTTCTTTCTGCGATGCCATTTTGCTGTGGTGTATAGGCAGTAGTAAACTGCAGTAGTAAACTGCCTCTTTATGCCTTGCTCCTTGCAATATTCTTGAAAACATATTTGAGGTGTACTCACCACCTCGATCAGATCGGAGAGTTTTTAGCTTATAGTCACTCTCTGCTTCAACAGGAGCTTTAAAATTCTTAAAGATAGTAAAGGCAGCAGATTTTTCTTTAAGAATGTATACCCATAACTTTCTACTGAAATCATCAATGAAAGTAATAAATTATCTATTACCTCCTAAAGAGACGGGATCTAGCGGTCCGCAGATGTCAGTATGAACAAGTTGTAATGGTGCCTCCGCTCTCCACGACTTTCCATTGGGAAAAGGAAGTCGTGTTTGCTTGCCAATTATGCAAACTTCACAAGTATGACTTGGTGGATCGATGTTGGTAAACCTCGTACCATGCCGGCTGTAGATAGTAACTTCAGGCCGCTGAAATTTAGATGACCGAAGCGAAGATGCCACCTCCATGACTCATTCTCTATGAGTCCTTGAAAACACTTCTCAACTTTTGTGTTTAGATGCAAGGGAAACATGCGGCTCCTTGTCATCTTAATACAAGCTATAAGACCTCCTTTTGCATTTTTCAACCAAAGGTGGTTGTTCTCCATATATACTTTGTATCCTTTTTCGAGTAATTGATCGATGCTGAGAATATTACTTTTCATGTTAGGAATATAATAAACATCGAAAATATACTCGGGCTTACCATCCTTTTGATAGATTTTGATCTTCCCTCTGCCTTCAACCGAGAGTTTTGAAGAATCTCCCAAGCTCACACTTCCATGAACTCCTTCTGCGAGTTCCATGAATAGTTCTTTCTTCCCGCACATGTGGTTGCTAGCACCCGAGTCAAGGTATCAAACATCATTCTGCACACTTGAATCATCATGAGCAGAAGAAGAGTAGAATTCTTACCCATGTCATTTGTTGCTTCAGCAAGATTGGTAAGATCTTCAGTTCTGTGCTAGCAATCTGAGGCATAGTGTCCAAATTTTTGACAGTTGTAGCATTGGACGTTCTTGTTGTTTCCACGTCCAGATGTAAATCTTCCCCGATTGCTTCGTCCTCGACCTCTGAAGCTTTGGAACTCCACTTGATTTTGAGTGGTTCATTGTTGGGGACCACGTCCCCTGCCTCTGCCACGACCACGACCTCTACTATGTGAGCCAAGATCATTTAGAGTCAGCTTTGACTCTAATGCTTGTTCCAAGGCTATGGAACCGGTCTTCTTTTGCATGCGTTGCTCATGAACTTGGAGAGATCCCAAAAGCTCCTCTATTGTGATCTCCTCCAAATTCTTGGACTCCTCAATTGCCGTCACCACGTGCTCGAACTTTGATGTGAGGGATCGCAGCAATTTATCCATCACTCAGACGTCCTCCATCTTCTCTCCATTTCTCCTTATTTTATTCACAATTAGTAGTAATCGTGAATAATAATCGGAGATTTTTTCTTCATCTTTCATTTGAGCGGCTTCAATCGCCCCTCAAAGTTTGAAGGCGAATTTGCTTCACCCGCTCGACTCCTTTGTAGATGGTAGCAAGGATTTCTCATGCTTCCTTGCTCGTCGTTGCTTCGGCAACTCTCTCGAAGGTAGACTCGTCCAACCCTTGATAGAGTAGAAAATGAGCCTTGCTATTCTTCTTTCTTTGCTCTTTAAGAGCCTTCTTCTCTTCGGCGGTGTAGGCGGTTTCTACCTCCGGTGTGGGTTCCTTAAACCCATCAACGATCAGCTCCCACAACTCTTGAGAACCAAATAGAGCTTTCATCTGAATTGACCTACTCTCATAGTTATCTTTCAATAACTTGGGCACTTGTGGATTGATGAGATTGTTGGTGGAGGCCATGAGGAGAAGAGGAAACAAAATTGAACTGGCTCTGATACCAATTGTTGTATACTAGTCTACGGACTAATATACTATAATCTAAAATTTTAAGAGGAGAGCAACTTTTTTTTCTTGCTTGCTTGCTTTATTGCTTGATACAAAAAACAAAGAGGTACATGGTCTTTTATAGGCTTCAAAACTTACAAGAATAGCAACCTCCAATTCAAGAATAGCAACCTCCAAATTGATGATGACTCACTTGATGATGACTCCTAATTGATGATGACTCAACGTTTCTAAATTGATAATGATGACTCTTCAATCTTTCTAATTAAAGATGATGACTCACTTGATGATAATTGATGATGACTCATCATCTTCCAAAAAGACATTTTTATTTGATATTCCAATAGTTTTATTCTTCTGTTGTTCTTTTGATATATACGGCGATAGTCCTCGCTTTATTAAAGACAAAGGCTCGACTGGTATCAGAGTGAATCAGCTAAGGTAAGGATAGTGTTAGCACGTAGCCGACCTGTGCGTTTGTTGAATGGGAGTTGTTGAGCTATTCTTTCCGTAGACGAATGCGAATCTCAGCTGAATAATTTTTCTAAGGTCACCAAGTATATGTCTATATTAATCACAACTCAAACATGTTGCTTAATCCATGTTTAATCACTTGAAGAAGAAACTGAATATTATATTGTTGATGAATATATAGGCACACAATAAAGAAATCTCTTCTCCTAATACAATTGTTGGAAATGTAAGCTAGACTTCTTCGTATCCCGTTTGTCTCCTCGGTTTCTCAAGACATTGAATCTACTTATAACTTCTCGTATTTCAGATATATTGGAGAATACTCTTCATGTAATGAATAAAACACTTTGTATTTTGTGATGTAGTCAAGGGGATGACCTAATCTATTTATGTTGTATGACTGCATTTAATTTTGTTAATTTTCATGTTTATCTTTAGGCTCTATATAAAGGCCATGTAACTAATTGTTTTCATCAAGTTGAATCAATAGAAATCTTCTCTTTTCGTAGTATATCTTATAGCCTCATTTGCATAATATTTGGTTCAAGAGTACAAACTCCTCTTGAGTTTAATTGTTTGCACTCCCATTTTCTTATCAAAGTGGGTATCAGAACATCATGGCTTACAACAACAATATGTTGCAGCCTCAACTTCCTCATTTCACCGGCAAGAATTACAACCAATGGAGCATTCAAATGAAGGTGTTGCACCAGTCTCAAGAACTTTGGGACATCGTCGAAAGCGGAGTTGCAGAACCAACTAATATAGCAAATCTCACCCCACAATAACTTCAAGAATTGAAGGAGAATCGCAATAAGGACAAGAAGGCATTATTTTTCATTACCAAGTGGTGGATGAGGTCATATTTGAGAGAATCTCGACGGTGATTTCAGCGAAAGAAGTATGAGATACACTTCATTCTTCATACAAGGGAGATAACAAGGTGAAGATGGTAAGGCTACAAACTCTTCGTAGTGAATTTGATACACTCAAGGAAGGACTCAGAATCTATTGAAGATTTTTCAATCAGGTTATTTCTATTGTTAACCAATTGAAAGTGAATGGTGAGAGATTGAAGATCAAAGAATCGCTAAGAAGATTCTACGAAGTTTGACTCGAAATTTGAGTCTATCGTAGTGGCCATTGAAGAATCGAAAGATTAGTCTACATTATTTATAGAAAGTTTATTGGGATCACTTCAATCTCATGAACTTGGATGAAGCAATATAATTCTACTCCTCTTGAGTAAGCCTTCTAAGCACATATGTCTTTTCGAGGTAGCTCCGGAGGAAGGAGAGGAAGAGGCTTTAATCGTGGAAGAAGAAAAAGTTCTGCTGTAGGTAGAGGCGATGGCGGACGACATCAAGCAAGTGATGAAGCCCATGAATCTTCTTTTTCTTATAGAGGAAGAGAAAGATCTTCTTTTGGAATACCCAATGTTTTTGTTGTCAAAATATGGCTACACAATTAAATTTGCAAGAAGAAAATTGAAGATGAGAAGAAGAAAGAATCAAGCTTCATGCACGAAGGAGAAAAAAAAGAGTGAGGATGATACTCTCTTTCTCGCATGTAGTGTTGAAGAAATTGCACATGATTAAGTGTGGTACATCGACAGTGGATGTACAATCATATAACCAGAAATAAGAAGGTATTCATGGACCTTGATGAATCTATTACAGGTGAAGTTTAGACCGGTGATGACAAAAGAATTCTGTGAAAGGAAAGAGTGATATTCTTGTGCAAATAAAGAAAGGAGTAAAGCACATTTCTAGTATTTTCTATGTTCCGTGACTCAAACATAATCTTCTTAGTGTCGGCCAGCTTCTACTTCGAGGATTTCATGTTCATTTCAATGAAGATATGTGTGAGATCAAGGACAAGCATGATACCCTTATTACAAAGGTGAAAATGACACAAAGTAAGATGTTTCCTTTGAAACTTAATTCTCAAATTGATTTATGCATGCATACTACTTTCCAAGACAAATCATGGCTATGGCATTTTCATTTCGGACAAGAGTTTTAAGTCCCTCTCTCATATGTGTAGCAAGAATATTGTTGAAGGCATGCCACTATTGAACCTCAAGAGAAAGTATGTGAAGGATGCACACTTGGAAAGCATCACAGAACTTCTTTCCCAGTTGGAAGATCATGGAGAGCATCACATCCTTTAGAGCTCGTACATTCAGATCTTTATGGTCCAATGCACACTACTTCGATTGGAGGTAATCGGTATTTTCTTATATTTATCGATGATTATAGTATGAAGACATAGGTTTTCTTTCTCAAAGAAAAATCAGAAGTTTATGGATATTTTAAAAGTTTTAAGGCTTTGGTCGAAAGGGAAAGTGGCTTCCCATTGAAGACTCTATGTACCGATCGCGGAGGTGAATATGTTGGTGGTGATTTGAAGCTTTCTTGAAGGAAAATGACATTCAGCATCAACTCACTGCTCGATATACTTCTCAACAAAATGGCGTTGCTAAGAGAAAAAAATCGAACAATTGTGTAATAGCTCGAAGCATGTTGAAGATAAAAGGCATTCTAAATGATTTTTGGGCTGAATTTGTGGCATGTGCTATCTATGTTTTGAATCGGGCATCATCAAAATTGCAAGATCAAACTCCTCAAAGAAGTTTGGAGTAGACATAAACCACACATGGCACATTTGAGAGTTTTCGGAAAAATTGCTTACTCTTATATTCTAGATGAGAGAAGAAAGAAGTTGGATGACAAATTTGAAAAATGCATCTTCGTGGGATATAGTGAACGCTCCAAGGCATACAAACTATATAATCCCATCACAAATAAGCTTGTTATTAGCAGAGATATAAAGTTCAATGAAGAAGAAGTTTGAAATTGGAGTACAAATGATCCAAAGACAAATTTTTTGTGTGGACATGGAAAAAGAAAAACAAATTCAGTATGATGATGAAAGGTACACACTCCATCTTATTCTCCTCATTCTTCTTCATCTTCTTCTTCATCATCACTTTCGTCTTCGCCATCTACGTCTTCACCGACAAATTCTAATTCTCCTCCTCAAAAAACAAAGAGCCTGAGAGGGATTTATGAAGATTCAAGACAATATCTGAATGAAGACTTGATGAATTTTACTTTATTTGCTGATACGGATCCGATTTCTTTGAAGATGCTTCAAAAAAAAGAAGTGGAGGAATGCTATGGATCAAGAAATTGATGCCATCCAAAGAAACAAAACACGAGAGAGCTTGTGGAGCTTCTAAGAGGAAAAAACGGTATTGATATGAAGTAGGTCTACAAGACCAAGCTGAATTCACAAGGTGAAGTGGACAAATACAAGGCTTGTTTGGTGGTGAAAGGTTACAAACAAAAATTTGATATTGATTACCAAGAAGTATTTGCCCCGGTTGCTCGTCTTGAAACTATAAGAATTGTACTAGCTTTATCGGCACAAAGAAGATGGAAAGTCTATCAATGGATGTCAATCAGCATCCTTGAATGGTTTTCTAGAAGAAGAGGTCTATGTGAACCAGCCACCTGGTTATGTGAAGAAAGATGCAGAAAATAAGGTGTGTCATTTGAAGAAAGTATTATATGGACTCAAGCAATCATCGAGAGCATGGTATAGCCGCATCGATGGATACTTTATGAAGAATGATTTCAAAAAGTGTCATTTTGAACATATTCTCTATATCAAAGAAGGTGATCAAGGTAAATTCTTGATGGTTTCCTTATATGTTGATGATCTTATTTTTACTGGCAATTCTACAAGCATGTGTGATGAATTCAAGAGGCATTTAATGTGTGAATTCGAGATGACCGATTTGGGTCTACTTCATTTCTTTCTTATAATTAAGGTCAAGCAGCAAGAAGATGGTATATTCATTTCACAAAACAAGTATGCAAATGATATTTTGAAAAGATTTAAATGAAGAGTGCAACACCCTTATGCACTCCGATGGAGGTTGGTTTGAAGCTTAGCAAATCTGAAAATGAAGAAAGTATTGATGGAATTATTTATCGAAGTCTTATTGGTAACCTTATGTACTTGACTACAATAAGTCAGGATCTTATATTGGCTGTAAGCATGCTTAGTCGATTCATGAAATCACTAAAGAAAAGTCATTGGGAAGCAGGAAAGCAACAACACCGGATCTTATATTCGCTGTAAGCATGCTTAGTCGATTCATGGAATCACCAAAGAAAAGCAATTAGGAAGCAGAAAAAGGGTTCTAAGGTATCTTTGTGGAACCATCAATGAAGGCATACATTATAAAAGAGTGAAAGATTCAACTTTGATTGGCTATTGTGATAGTGATTGGGGCGGAAGTGTTGATGATTGCAGAAGCACTTCCGGTTATTCTTTTCAATTGGTTCAGGTGCAATCTTATGGGCATCTAAGAAGCAAAGTGTTGTTGCACTTTCTACAGAGGAAGCAGAGTATATTTCATTGGCATTAGCTTCGTGTCAAGCACTCTGGATCAGGTGGATCTTGAGCGAACTCAAGCATGAACAAGTTGAAGGAACTACATTATTTTGTGATAATAATTCAGCTATTTCTCTTACAAAGAATCCTGTTTTTCAAGAAAAAAGCAAGCACATAAGGATCAAGTATCACTTCATTCGTGACTTAGTAAAAGATGGTGAGATTAATGTCATGCATTGCAAAATACAAGAGCAAATTGCTGGCATCTTTACAAAAGTTTTGAAGTATGATGTTTTCAAGAAGATGAAGGAAAAACTTGGCACAGTGGTAATCTAGCTTAAGGGAGGCTATTAGAAATATAAGCTAGACTTCTTCGTATCCCGTTTATCTCCTCGGTTTCTCAAGACATATTGAATCTAATTAGAAACTTCTCGTATTCCGGATACATTGGAGAATACTCTTCATGCAATGAACAAAACACTTCATATTTTGTAATGTAGTCAAGGGGATGAACCTAATCTATTTATGCCGTATGAATGCATTTAATTTGTTGATTTTCAAGTTTATCTTTTGGCCCTATATAAAGGCCATGTAACTAGTTATTTTTGTAGGAAGAGACAAGGTAGCCAAAGACGAAGACAATATTGACCGATAGTAGTTACCGGTCGACTGGCCGGTTGACCGGTATGCACCAACGTGCACAGGCAATAACGGTCGACCGCCCGGTTGACCGGTATGCACCAACGTGCACAGGCAATAACGGTCGACCGCCCGGTCGACCGGAGAAGAAGAACGGTCGACCGCACGGACGACCGACTGACATGGCTTTGCTCTCGGGTTAGAGCGGTCGACCAGCGCGGTCAACTGACAGACAAATCCTTCCAGATTTCAGATTTTTGTTCTGAATTGGAAACGAGTCCAATTGAGGTTTTCAATTCTTCTAAGTCTCCTTGGCTATAAAGAGTCCTCTTTATATGTATGCATGCTATTGTATTAATTATTAAATCAATAAAGAACTCTCTCTTTCTTACCCCGAGGACGTAGGTAAATTTGCTGAAACTTGTTAAATCTTGCGTTTTTGCTTTCTTCCTATTGTTTTCTTGTTTTGTCATTAGGTGGTACTTCTCTACTGCATCTAGGGCTAAAGGGTTCTTCAAGAGATTGTTGATCAACACAAAACAATTGATATTAGAGCATCCCAGGTTCATCGTGGGATCATCTGATGATTCCAAGGGCATTAGTTGCTGTTTGGCGGAGATCGTGTGTCGATCTCGGATCAGCTTTAGGACTGTTTGTGAGATTATGTGTCGATCTCAAAAACAGCGTGTGGATTTCTCGAGGAATCAATTCGAGGGAGTAGATAGTTTCAGAAACCCTACAAGGGTTTTGCGTGGAGGTAAAGATCCTATCTTTATCAAATTTATTTTATCTAACTCCGTTTGTTTCCGTATTGCTTTGAGGATTCAGTCAAGAAGATGGATGGAGAAAGTACATCGATGGAGAAATCCATGAATCCACATCCGCTGAGGATTGATGTGGTAAAATTCAATGGCACGAACAACTTTGGTATGTGAAGATGCGAGGTGATGGATACACTGACAGCATCAAATATCGAAGACACTCTACGACTGGAGAAGAAGCGAAACTCAACCACTGAAGAAGATTGGGATAAGATGAACCGAACAGCTTATGGCTTAATCAGGTCTTTTTTGACACAAGATATTAAGTATCATGTGTTGCACGAAACATCTGCGAGGCAGTTGTGGGAGATCCTAGAGAAAAGTATCTGACTAAAAGCATTGAATCAAGGCTACAGCTGAAGAGTAAGCTTTATAGTTTTTAGATGAAGAGAGGATGCTCCATCAACGAACACTTGAATCGCTACACAAAGCTTCTTACAGATTTAGTTAATGTGGATGTGGAGGTCGATGAAGAAGATAAAGCGGTAATTCTCTTGAACTCTCTTCCTGTAGAGGAGCATGAGAGTTTTACTTTAACATTGATCAATGGTAGAAAATCTCTTAACTATAATGAAGTGTCGGCTGCTCTTGCTAACTATGATACGAGGAGGCAAGATAGACTGTCTTCTCAGGTGAGCATATCAGCAGAGGCATTGGCGGTAAGAGGCAGAGGTTCATACAGGAAGGGCAAAGGTGAATTTGAGAGATCGAAGTCCAGGCCAGATTTTAGAGATTTGAAGAAGAACCAGAATGCCTTTTGCAAAGAATTTGGGTACTGAAAAGTTGATTGTCCAAAGGCAAAGGGAAGAAGAAGGAGTCAAAGACTGAGGCAAACTTTGCACGGGTGGTCAGTACTCAAGGCAGTACCTCACAGACAGGTGGATCAGACTCAGACTCATCGGTATTCTCTTTCTCTGTCACTACTCCTATCATTGGCTACTCAGGAGATACTGAGTGGATATTAGATACTGATACTACATATCATGTGTGCCCGATTAGGGATTAATTTTCTAACTTTGAGAAGCTAGATGTATGTTCAGTTGTTATGGGCGATGATCATTCATGTACCATGGAAGGTGTAGGAACAATCCAGATCAAGATATTCGATGGGATAATACAAGAACAGAAGGAAGTGAGGTATATACCTCAACTTAAGAGAAACCTTATCTCTGTTGGAGCTTTGGAGACATTGGGTCTTGTGGTATCAATAAAGGATGGAGTTCTCAAGATGACCAAAGGCTCAATGGTGGTTCTGAAGGCCATCTGTCAGAACAATCTTTACTATTTAAAGGGTAGTACTGTTACAGAGCAAGTGGTAACTTCTACTGAATCAGATAATGACTTTGTTGGCCCAGAGGCCCATCACTCTAGTTTTGATGATGATTAACTCATGTAGTTATAGTTTACTAATAATCTTGTGATATTTAGTTTCAGATATTTGATCAAGTTATTAGTCGGTGATTAGCTTCAACAAAGGAGTTTTGGAGCTTTCACATGTTAATTCAAGAGCTTGAGCGTCAAGATCGCATCTAGCACTCGGTTAGAATCAAGCTCATTGTATCTGTTTGGATTGAGTCGACTTGGAGAAGGAGTTCTACAAGAAGACTTTGGTTTGTTTAGTTTTAGTTTGTTTAGATTTTATGTAAAGATTAGATAGTATTGATATGCTCAAGTTCACATACACACACAAGTTTAAATGTTTGGTTTTGGTTTTCGATTTAAACCGATTTCGGATTTCATGTCAAAACATAGATAGATATCTTTACATGTATATTGGATTCTATGTATATACAATATGCTTCAAAGTTATTTGAATATCATGTTTTTGTATTTACATGTGTTTTGGAAAAATCGGATTTCCATTTCAAAGTTTGGTTTTTGGAAAATACTGATTTTGGTTTAAAGCCTAAATTCAATATCACAAAAATGGTTTAAATTGTTTATAATATGTGTTGACTTTTTATCACACATATTTGTATTTCAAAGATCTTATAAGAACATATTTTTTGTGAAATTTATGTGATTTAATGGGATTTATTTGATAATAAAAGACAAGCTTTTTAATCCCTAAAATTTGGACCTGGCCTTCTGCCGGTCGACCGGACGGTCGATCGCTGCAGAAGTCGGTCGACCGGTCTGGTTGATCGACGTGCACAAACGTGCACGCCAGCTTGGTTGGTGGGTCGGTCGACCGTCCAGAGAGCTATGCTCTCTGGAAATGGCCCCGGTCGACCGGCAAAGAGGTGCTGCTCTCTGTATCCTGTCCCGATCGACTAGGCGGTCGACCGGTGACTCAACGGTCATAAAAATGACCGTTGTCTGGTCGACCGGGCGGTCGACCGGAAGGGCAAATTTGCCCTTTGCTACTGCCAACGGGCAGATTTATCTTTGGGCTATAAATACCTACTTCTTTGGGCTGTTTCAACTAAGAATTCTAAGAGCAAAAATTCCTATCTTTCAAGTGTTTTTCAGCAAGAGTTTTTGGGGTTTAAAAGTTTTATTTATATTTGTTTTTAAAGTGTTGAAATTTCAAAGAAAATAGAGTCTTTTGGTAATTGATTTTTGATCTATATTTCAATATCTATTTGGAGATTTTCCCAAGTATTTTTCTTTGTTCTAAACACTTTATTTTCTCACACTTGAGCTATCTATCTATCTATCCTATCTATTAGGATCTAGTTTTAGTGAGAAAATTTGTTTGTGATTATTGATACCACCAAGAGTTGTAAACCTTTCATACTTTGTGATATCCCTCTAGTGAGAGGTGTTGATATCCCTCTAGTGAGAGGTGATTGTGAAAGTTGTGTTGGTATCCCTCTAAGTGTAGAGGTGATTGATTGTTGGAGTGTTGACTTTGAGCCTTGTCCCTCTAGTGAGAGGTGATTGTTGTTGAGGTTGTGTTTGGTTGTTGGTATCCCTCTGAAAGTACACCTAGAGGGGGGGAATCTAATGAACTAAATTCGGAAATTAAAACTAATTTGCAACAACACTTAGTGTAACCAACGAGTGTAGCCGAATTCCCCGTGAAGGGCTCTGGACTAACTCCTCTTGATTCCTCTGAATAAGAGTTGAGGCTCTATATGAAGCTCTCGTGGTTAAGCGCAAGTGAGGCACATACAAACAAGCCAAGCATATAATAATGATATGACAATATGAAAGATGCAAGGCACAAATAAAAAGAGAGAGAGTTTAGAGTCAATGGATCAAACGCAAACAACAAGATTTGTTTCGAGGTTCGAGCACCGAGCTCTACGTTCCCGCCTTCACCGAGAAGGATTTCGAATCCCCTAACTTGTCCACCTAGGACTCCCGCACAGGGAACCTCCACAGAGGATTTTGGGCAAATACAATCGGGAGTACCGAATTCCTCTCTCAACCAATACAACCTCCACCGAGGCAACACAAACACCACCTCACACAAGAGGGGTAGGCCCGCAGCCAAACAACCACAATTCACCTCTACCAAAGAGGGATACAAATCCAAACTCCACCTCTCACTAGAGGGAGCAAACCACAATCTCTACCTCTACAAAGAGGGAGCTAACCACAACCCAAATCAACCTCTACCAAAGAGGGATACAACAAGTAAAGGGTTTACAACTTTGTGGTTTCCTCAACCACAAACAATTTCCTTTTTCCACAAAACAAGTGATCCTATAGAGAGGATAGAATGATAGCTCAAGTGTGGAAATCAAGGTGTTATGGAAATCAAATAACAAAGAAAAAACTACTTGGGAAACTTCTTGAAATTGATAGAAATGAAGATCTAAAATAATATCCCAAAATCCTATTTTTCTTTGATTTTTTCAAACCCTTGAAAACAAAAATAAAGATGAGATCTTTAAGCTTTAAAACACTTTTTGAAAGCTTATAAAACACTAGGGAGTATAGAAATTTTGTCTCTAAAAATCTTAGGGAAAAACTCAAACCAATGGGGTATATTAAGCCCAAATTCAAAACTAGCCGTTAGGCTGATCTGTCAGCCTTGGCGGCTGGTGGTCGACCGGCCGGTTGACCGCCAACGGTCAAAAATTTGACTGTTGGAGGCTAGCGGTCGACCGCCCGGTCTACCGTCCCAATCCAGAGAGCAAAATCTCTCTGGCCGGTCGACCGCTCGGTCGACCGCCCACGCCTTACAGTCGACCGGTCGGTCGACCGCCCCCACCCGAGAGTGGGGTGCTTGCAGTCGGTCGACCGCTCGGTCGACCGGCCCAAGTGGCTGGCCAAGCGTGCACGTTTTGTGCACGTCGGTCGACCGGCTCTGGGTCCGGTCAACCGGCCCGATCGACCGCCAGAGCCTGGCAGGCACTGTTCTGGGACAGAAAAATTACGTTTTTTAAATGCTTTAAAAATCCCATAAAACTTCTAAAATTTCACAAAAATAGTTTTATCATAATACATTGAAATATAAACTTGTGTGAAAAATTCCAACGCAAATTTTAAACTTTTTGAACCATTTTTGTGACTTATAAATTTTGCCAAAAATCAAAACCCGTATTTTCCAAAACTTGGATTTTTGATATGAAAATACGTTTTGTCCAAAACTCATCTAAATACAAAAACATGATACTTAAACACTTTGAAGCATGTTGCATATGGACATAAGTCCAATATACAAGGAAGATATATATTATTGTTTTTGACTTTAAATACGAAAATATGTTTTGTTAAAATACCAAAACACCAAATACATGAATAGGCATATCAAACTAAGTTTGTCTAAGTAGTTGAAGCATGCATATATATAGAACATATCTAATATACATTAAACCATTTAAACTTGTATTGATGCAATCTATTCATGAAAACCAATATTGGTTAAACCAAAAACCGAAAACCAATATCCAAACATGAAACGTGTGTGTGTTGTGAACTTGACCATATCACACTATTCTAATCTTTACAAATGGATCTAAAACAAAATCTAAACTAGGTACCGAAGTCTTCTTGATGAACTCCGTCTTCAAGTCGACTCGATCCAAATCGTGATCCACCGAGCTTGACTCCAACGAGTGCTATATATGATCTTCATGCTCGGGCTCTGGAATCACCAAGTGAAAGGCTTCAAAACTCCTTTGTTGAAGCTAATCACCAACTAATATCTTGGTTAAAGATCTGAAACTAAACATCACAAGATTATTAGTAAACATAACTACATGAGTTAATCATCATCAAAACTAGAGTGGAAGGCCTCTGGGCCAATAATCTCCCCTTTTTGATGATGACAAAACTCATGGACTTATATATGCATGGATTAAAGTTAAGCTTCAAGGAAGCTCCCTCTTAACTTATGCATAGCAATAAACAATAAAATATACAATGAATATTAAACATGACAATGCATAGACATGCATAAAATAAGCTTTTAAAACCAAATATAAAACATGCTCTTGATACCAAACATGAAATGCATCAACATGCATAAATAAAACAAGCTCTTGATACGAATTAAAAAATAAAACAAGCTCTTGATACCAATTAAAACATAAGACAAGCTCTTGATACCAATAAAAAATCAAACTAACCAAACTATGTCCTTAAAACTATGTTCTTAGAACAAATACTCTTGATACCAATACTTGATACCAATATAAAACATGCATAATCATAGAAACATGCATATAAACTCAAATTCTTCTCCCCCTTTTTGTCAATCATTAACAAAGGGGTCCACGTAAATGATAAAACATATTCTTCTAACATGACATATTTTTGGAGTTAAAGTCAAAAACAAAACCAACAAATTCTTCTCCCCCTTTTTGTACGAAACAAAGAATCAGTAAAAGGGTGACATCAAACAATCAATAAAAGAATATATGCGATATACATTCATGAAGAGGAAGACGCAAAGTTAACTTCCCTACATATATGCATTACATGAAGAGGGGATGACAAGCCCTAACTCACATAACGCATAATATGTAATGCATAAGAGGAGATGTGAAGCTCCTCCTACACACGTGTATCTCATAAAGAAGAGTTGTCAAGCTCCTCAATATAAGATACACTGAACATGAATCTATATGTAGAAGAGATGTTAGGCTCCCCTTGCATATAGGCAATACACATCAAAAACATTTTTAACATTTTGAGTAAAACAAATTTTGAGATATCTTAGTAAATCAAATTTTAAGATACCAATATAAATTTTCATGGATACCAATTGAAAGAAATAGATCAATAGATACCAACTGAAAGTAAACAAAATCTTGATACCAATTGTAAGTATTTTTCATCTTTGAACATATGATACCAAATTAAAATCAATTTTCAACATAAAGCGTGGGAGTAGAAATCAAAGGTAAACCAAATACCAATTGAAAGATAAAATACGAATTTTCTCCCCCTTTATGAAATACCAAATAAAAACGATGCATAAGCTTGTATAAAGATACAATTGAAAATTAATTAATTGAAACATGATAGACATTAAGGAACAAGCTTAGCATAATCAAAATTTGTGCTCGAAAATATAGGAATAGTAAACACAAATAAAACATATATATGTATGAAAAGTTAGATACCAATCGAAATTGATACTATTTGAAATGAAAGCATACATACATAAAAATATATAAGTATACAAGAAAAGTGAATATTGATACCAATTGAAAAAGTCCAATGATACTAATTGAAACAACAATAATATCAAGTGTATATCTCATATCATATCCACCCATTTCATGCACATGTTTAAAAAGGATTTTCAATAAAGAACATACAAGGCATGGTCGCCCAACCACCCCCCGTCGAAGGTAGGAGTTTTCAAAATAGGTTTGAAAATATTATATATTTGAAAACTCTACCATAACGAAGAATATCGCAACTAGTTATATGGAAAGAAAACTTGTAAACTAGTATGAAATCCTTCAAGTAAAGAATAAAACAAAATATTTTTCATGAAACATGAAAATCACTCAACAATTAACACTCAAAAGATATAAAGCTCATATAAGACTCATGAAAACAAAATCATGAGAAACAAATAAGTAATGTGAGTGTACAAGTTTTGTGTGAAAGACATAATCATAAAAATAGTCAATTTAGCTCAATTTTTAATTTCTTTAAACATGAAAACATGAAAATCATCAAGACTAAATTTTTATTAAAAACAATTTATACTTCAAGGCATATGTATGTTTTGACAAAACAAGAAGTATACATACATATCCCTAAACACAATTGAGTCCATAATAAAGATTTGCATGAAAAGCAAATGACTCAAGGGGTATACATATATCTTAAGGGGCAAAATAGACATATACATGAAGTGAAAACACATGATCATAAAACATGTCTAAGATGGGGAATACAAGTCAAATGCATGAATCATCAAAACTAGACTATACTAGCACATCTAATGGGTACAAATGAGCGTTCAAGTACAAACATATAATGATCTATTTGTGGCCCACTATATGTACAAGTATATATCCTAGTTTTTAATGAAAACTAACATTTAAACAAGTAATCAAAACATGAAGCATAAAACATAACATGAAGCAACATGATAAACATAAATCAGATCATTATGTAAATCCACATGCTATTAGAGCTATGATATACATAATAGCTAAACAATGGTGAGAACACAACATATGGGTCCATATAAACATGGGTGATCTCAAATGTTATACATGCATGTCAATGATCTAATAATCATGGCATTATCATAATAATCTATAAACATCAAAACATGCTATAAATTGATGAACATGAAAAACATGCAAACATAAATAAGGAGTAAGAGACCGTTACCAAACCGAAGAGGCAACTCTCCATGTCTCCAAAATATGGTGGTCCTCCCACCAAACTCTCCTTGAAAGTGATGCATCCAAAAGTTCCCTTAAGCTCGGAATGCATCCACTTCAAGGCATCATCGCTCTCACGTCATGCGAGAGCCCACACCTATATCAAATACAATAGGGGTGGTCTTTGGTACCCATACTCTTTTGGGTCCATGGGGGTTAGTACCTTTTCTAATCCAAACAAATTTATTTGCTAAATTAGAATCATTTATACGATCATAACAAAATTTAGCAAGGTGGCCCTTACGTCCACAATATGTCCAAGTGTACACATGAGCATATAACGTGTTATGGATGTGACCGTAAGGAGCATGTGTATGCCGTGGATGGTGTGCATGCATAATAGGAACTTGTTTCTTTCGAAACAAATATTCCAACCGTGTATGGTTCTTGACACAATGGCTCAAAGTAAAGCCCAAACAATCAATATTCTTCTTTAACAAATTTATATCATTTTCAATTAAAGAAGAAGTGTGGCATGCAATAGATAAGCTAGGTGAAGAAGCTACACTAGCATGGCAAATATGTGAATCAATATCAATTTTCAAAGATTCATTTTTTTTAAAACAAATTTCTAAATCCTTTGAAATTGAAGCAATTTTATTTTCAAAAAATCATTCTCTTTTACAACAAAATCAAGTTTTGAAGTTACAACTTTATTTTTCTTCAAAACATCATTACAATCATTTCTATTTTTCAAAATCTCATTTTCCTTTAGGGTAAGGTCTAGTTGAGATTTAAGTGAGTCACGTTCACTTGATATCTCTTCCTTCTCTTGCAAAATCAAATCAAGTCATGAACATAAATCCTTGTTTTCATCTTTTAGTTCAAAACTCTTTTTCTTCAAAAGATTATATTTTTCCAATAAATTTTCACACACAATAGATAGTTCTTCATTCAAGGCATTGGCATCAATATTCTCATCACACGAAGAACTAGCATCATCACTATCTAATTGAGTTTCCGAGTATACCTCAAAGGAGTCCTTCCCTTGGATCATAAAACATTGTGGCTCGGATTCTCCACTAGATTCATTCTCCGTTTGGATTGACAATTGAAGCTTAGAGGTGGTCAACGTGTTCCACATTACAAGGCGGAATCACAGTTAGAAATAAGCATAAGATATTCTTTATTTAGCGTGCTTCTAAGAGCCTCAAGGGCTTGTGCATTGGCCCCTATATGATTGCAACTACCAAGATAGCATTTCTTGGTAGCAGCAAGGAAAACAGGCAAGCCTAGGGTTTTCAAATACATGGACATCCTAAATTTCCACATGTCAATGTTAGAGACATCAAACATGAGAGGTGACAAGCAATCCATGAGTGTGTGTAAACAAATATATGTGAAAATGTAAATGATAGATTAGCTAACCAAGATCACACTCCTAGGTGGTTAAACCAAATATCAGGAGCGTAGGCTCTGATACCAATTAAAAGTACACCTAGAGGGGGGGTGAATAGGTGTACCGCTAATCTAATGAACTAAATGCGAAAATTAAAACTAATTTGCAACAACACTTAGTGCAACCAACGAGTGTAGCCGAATTCCTCGTGAACGGCTCTGGACTAACTCCTCTTGATTCCTCTGAATAAGAGTTGAGGCGCTATATGAAGCTCTCGTGGTTAAGCACAAGTGAGGCACACACAAACAAGCCAAGCATATAATAATGATATGACAATATGAAAGATGCAAGGCACAAATAAAAAGAGAGAGAATTTAGAGTCAATTGATCAAACGCAAACAACAAGATTTGTTTCAAGGTTCGAGCACCGAGCTCTACGTCTCCGCCTTCACCGAGAAGGATTTCGAATCCACTAACTTTCCACCTAGGACTCCCACACAGGGAATCTCCACCGAGGATTTTGGGCAAATATAACCGGGAGTACCAAACTCCTCTCTCAACCAATTCAACCTCCACCGAGGCAACACAAACACCACCTCACACAAGAGGGGTAGGCCCGCAGCCAAACAACCACAATTCACCTCTATCAAAGAGGGATACAAATCCAAACTCCACCTCTCACTAGAGGGAGCAAACCACAATCTCTACCTCTACCAAAGAGGGAGCTAACCACAACCCAAATCAACCTCTACCAAAGAGGGATACAACAAGTAAAGGGTTTACAACTTGGTGGTTTCCTCAACCACAAACAATTTTCTTTTTCCACAAAACAAGTGATCCTATAGAGAGGATAGAATGATAGCTCAAGTGTGAAAATCAAGGTGTTATGGAAATCAAATAACAAAGAAAAAACTATTTGGGAAACTTCTTGAAATTGATAGAAATGAAGATCTAAAACTATATCCCAAAATCCTATTTTTCTTTGATTTTTTCAAACCCTTGAAAACAAATAAGATGAGATATTTAAGCTTTAAAACACTTTTTGGAAGCTTGTAAAAACATTGGAGAGTATAGAAATTTTGGCTCTAAAAATCTTAGGAAAAAACTCAAACCAATGGGTATATAAAGCCCCAATTCAAAACTACCCGTTAGGCTGATCGTCAGCCTTGGCGGCTGGCGGTCGACCGGCCGGTCGACCGCCAACGGTCAAAAATTTGACCGTTGGAGGCTAGCGGTCGACCACCCGGTCGACCGTCCCAATCCAGAGAGCAAATGCTCTCTGGCCGGTCCACCGCTCAGTCGACCGCCCACGCCTTACGGTCGACCGGTCGGTCGACCGCCCACACCCGAGAGTGGGGTGCTTGCAGTCAGTCGACCGCTCGGTCGACTGGCCCAAGTGGCTGGCCAAGCATGCACGTTTTGTGCACGTCGGTCGAACGATCTGGTCGACCGACTCTGGGTCCGGTCGACCGGCCCGGTCGACCGCCAGATCCTGGCAGCACTGTTCTAGGACAGAAAAACTAGGTTTTTAAATGCTTTAAAAATCCTATTAAACTTCTAAAATTTTACAAAATAGTTTTATCATAATACATTAAAATATAAACTTTTGTGAAAAATTCCAACACAAATTTCAAACTTTTTGAACCATTTTTGTGACTTATAAATTTTGCCGAAAACTAAAACCCGTATTTTCCAAAACTTTGATTTTTTATATGAAAATACGTTTTGTCCAAAACTCATTTAAATACAAAAACATGATACTTAAACACTTTGAAGCATGTTGCATATGGACATAAGTCCAATATACAAGGAAGATATATATATCATTGTTTTTGACTTTAAATACGAAAATATGTTTTGTTAAAATACCAAAACACAATACATGAATAGGCAAATCAAACTAAGTTTGTCTAAGTAGTTGAAGCATGCATGTATATAGAACATATCTAATATACATTAAACCATTTAAACTTGTATTGATACTATTTATTCATGAAAACCAATATTGGTTAAACCGAAAACCGAAAACCAATATCCAAAACATGAAACGTGTGTGTGTTGTGAACTTGAGCATATCACACTATTCTAATCTTTACAAATGGATCTAAAACAAAATCTAAACTAGGTACCGAAGTCTTCTTGATGAACTCCGTCTTCAAGTCGACGCGATCCAAATCGTGATCCACCGAGCTTGACTCCAACGAGTGCTATATTTTATCTTCATGCTCGGGCTCTGGAATCACCAAGTGAAAGGCTTCAAAACTCCTTTGTTGAAGCTAATCACCAACTAATATCTTGGTTAAAGATCTGAAACTAAACATCACAAGATTATTAGTAAACATAATTACATGAGTTAATCATCATCAAAACTAGAGTGGAAGGCCTCTGGGCCAACACCCTCTAGTGTAGAGGTGATTGTTGTGGAGTTGTGATTTAGTGCCTTATCTCTCTTGTGTGTGGTTGATAGTTGTTTGGCTAAGTGCCCATCCTCTAAGTGTAGAGGTGATTTGTGTTGTGCGTTGCCTCTTGTGAAGAGGTTGTATTTGTTAGAGAGAGGAGTTGTGTACTCCCAGTTTGTATAACTCAAATCTTCAGTGGAGGTTCCCTGTGTGGGAAGTTCTGTATGGACAATATAGTGAAAATCCTTCTGTGTGAAGGCGGGGACGTAGAGCAGTGGCTCGAACCTCGAAACATATCTTGGTGTTTGAGTTTGATCAACTATCTCTAAACTCTATCTCTCTTATATTGTGCCTTGCATTATTTCATATTATTCATTCATACTTATATGCTTGGTATTGCTTGTGTGTGCTCATAGTTGTGTTCAACCAAGAGAGGTTCAAATAGCACCTCAACTCTTACTTAGAAGAATTTAGAGGAGATAGTTCAGAGCCCTTCAACGGGAATTCGGCTACACTTTTTGTTACACTAAGTGTGTTGCAATTTAGTTTTAATTTCGCATTATTTGTCATTAGATTATCCATATACCTATTCACCCCCTCTAGGTGTACTTACAATTGGTATTAGAGTCTACGCTCCTGATATTTGGTTTAACCACCTAGGAGTGAGATCTTGGCTTGCTAATCTAGTATTTTCATTTGCACACATACTTGTTTACACACACTCATGAATTATCTTGCCCCTCTCATGTTTGATATTTCTAACATCAATATGTGGAAGCATAGGATGAGTATGTACTTAAAAACCCTAGGTTTGCATGTTTTCCTTGCCGCTACCAAGAAAACGTATCTTGGTAATAGCAAGCATATAAAGGCCAATGCACAAGCCCTAGAGGCACTTAGGAGCACTCTAAATAAAGAGTATATTTATATGATTTCTCATTGTGATTCCGTCTTTACAGTGTGGAACACCTTAACCTCTCCAAAGCTTCAAATGCCAAACATTGTGGAGAAGGAATCTAGTGAGAATGAGTCCGACAAACATTGCTACATGGTCCAAGGGAATGACTCTCTTGTGGTAAACTCGGATACCCATCTAGATGATTGTGCTAGTTCTTCTTGTAGTGATGATTATGTTGATACTGATACATTAAATGAAGAACTATCTATTGTTTGTGAGAACCTATTACAAAAATACCAACTTTTGAAAAGAAAACCTTTAAATTAAATAAAGAAAAAAAGGATTTAGTTTCAAAACTTGATTTTGTTTTGCAAGAGAAGGTTGAGATTTCAAATGAACGTGACTCCTTGAAATCCCAACTCGATCTTGCCCTAAATGTAAACAAAATCTTAAAAAGTAAAAATGATTGTCATGAAGTTTTGAAGAAAATGAAGTTCTATCTTTAAAACTTGTTTTTGTTTTAAAAGAAAATGATTCTTTGAAAAATAAAATTATTTCTATTTCAAAGAAATTAGATTTGATTTCTAATGAAAATATTTCTTTAAAAAATGATTTAGATACTCATGTTTGTCATGCTAGTGTAACTTCACCATCTAGTGTACCTATTGCATGCTCCACCTCTTCTTCTACTATTAAAAATAATATAACCATGTTAAAGAAGAGTGTTGATTGTTTGGGCTCCACTTTGAGCCAATGTGCTATGGATCACAAGAAATTAGAATCCATGTTTCACAAGAAACATGCACCACATGTTCATGCATACCATACACGGCATACACATGCTTCTCATGTTCACATACATGACATTAGGTATGCTCATGTGTACACTTGTATACATTGTGGGCGTAAGAGTCACCTTGCAAAATTTTGCTTTGATAGAATTAATGATTTAAATTTTACAATAGATTTGTTTGGGCTAAGAAAGAAGCTAACCCATATGGACCCAAAAGAGTATGGGTACCAAAATCCACTCCTATTTTATTTGATTGAGGTGTGGGCTCTCACATGACGTGAGATGCATTGGTGTCTTGAGGTGAATGCGTTCCGAGCTATATGGTGACACTTTTTGGATGCATCGCTTTCATGGGGAGTTTGGTGGGAAGATCACCATGGTTTGGAGATATAGAGATGTGCCCTAATGGTTTTGGTAACGATCTCTAACTCCCATTTAGTTTACATGCTTTTATGTTGTTGATTTTTAGCATGTTTTGATTACTATGTTAAATGCCATGATAATTAGACTTGTAATATACATGATTAGTATTTGAGATACACCCACGTTTATATGGATCTATATTTTTTTGTGTTCTCACCTTAGTTTAGCTATGTTGTATATCATAACTCTAAAACATATGCATTTGTCATAACGATCACATTGGTTTTGGTTTATAATTTTTGCACTTCATGTTTTGATTACATGTTTAGATGTAGCTTTCATTGAAATTTGTTTATATACTTGTACAACTAGTGAGCCACAAATAGATTATTATATGTTTTTTCTTGATTGCTCATTTGTACTCGTTAGATGTACTAGTATAGCCTAGTTTTGATGATTCGTGCATTTTAACTTGTATTCCCTACATTTTGTACATGTTTTTCATGATATATGTTTAACTTCATGTATATGTTAATTGTTTAAAACTATTGGATATACATGTATACCCTTGAGTCTTTTTGCGTTTCATGCAAATTTTTATTATTATGGACTCATTTGTGTTTAGGGATATGTATGTATACCTTTAGATTTAGACAACACATACATATGCTTTGGAGTTAGTATTATATTTTTAAATTAAATTTTTATGTTTTTCATATTATAAAGAAATTTCATATTGAGCCTTATTGCCTATTCCCATGATTATACTTTTCTCATCATTCTTGTACACTCATATTACTTGATGTTTTCTCATGACTTTGTTTTCATGAGTATTATATGTGCTATATAGACTTTGAGTGTTTATGATTGCGTGATTTTCATATTTTCATAGATATATTCTTATTTTATTCCTTCCTTGAAGGATTTAGTACTAATCTTTAAGTTTATCATAAAACTAGTTGCGTATTTCTTCATTTTGGAAGAGTTTTCAAACTTGTCAAAATTATTTTCAAATCCTATTTTTGAAAACCCCTTCCATCGAAGGATGGTTGGATGGGCTACCATGACTTGTATGCTCAAATTGAATATCATTTTAACTTGTGCATGATAGGGTGGTTTTTATGAGTTATACGCTTGATCCTCATTGTGTTTTCAGTTGGTATCACAATTGATATTTATTTTGTGTACTCATATTCGTTTTCTATATATGTATGCTTCAACTTCAAATAGTATTAATTTCGATTGGTATTTAATTTTTCATACATATATATGTGTTTTGATTGTGCTTACTATATCTTTATATCTTAGAGCACAAATTTTGTTATAAGGTTGGTTTAGTCCTTATTGACAATTATTTTTCAGTTGGTATCTTATACAAGCTTATGCATCGTTTTCATTAGTATTTTATAAAGGGGGAGAAAATTCATGTTTTACCTTTCAATCGGTTTTGTTTACAATTGGTATCTTACTCCCACTCTTTATGTTAAAAAATGATATTATTCGATTGATATCTTACTTTTCAATTGGTTTCCTATGCTCCTAATGAAAAATACTTTCAATTGGTATATATTTCATTTTCAATATTGGTATCAAGAATCTTAAATTGATATTATTCTCTATTTGGTATCTTTATTGCGAAATGATTTTAGTGTTTAACCAAAAGGCTGGTTTATGTTTTTCAATTGGTATCATGCTTCATTTTATATTGGTATCTTTATTAAAATAAGTTGTGTTTACCTAAAATTTGGTTTTTACTTTCATTTGGTATCAATACTTACAGTATATATATTTTTACATTTGGTATCAAAATTATAAAATATTTTAAATTGGTACTAATATTTACAATTGATATCAAGATTTACAATATATATTTGTTTCAATTGGTATCAAAATACACAATATTTCATTCTCTATTGGTATCAAAATTTTACAAGATGTTTTCAATTGGTATCTTTTGGTACTTTAAAAATTTTGTGTAGTTTCTCTTGGTATAATAATTTGGTATCATAATGTTTTGATATTTATTACTTATATACAAGGGAAGCTTAACATTTTCTTTATATATAGATTCATATTGAGTGTATCTCATATTGAGGAGCTTGACCGCTCATCTCTATGTCTTACACGTGTCTTACACGTGTATAGTGGGAGCTTCACATCTCCTTTTATATATTGTATATTATGCTTTATGTGGTTAGGGTTTAGCCATCTCTTTTCATATAAATGCATGTATGTAGGGGGAGTTAACTTTACGTCTCTCTTCTTCCTGAATATATATCGCATATATATAACTTTATTTTTTGATTTGACAAAAAGAAGAAAATTTCTTTAAGTTTATCGTGTATCCCTTTGTTGATGATTTGACAAAAAGGGGAGAGAAATTTGGAGATTTATATATGCATTTTTATGCATGTTTACTTTTTTTTTACTTTTACAATTGGTATAAGAGCAATTGATATCAGAGCATGTTTATTTATTTTCATGTTTATTATGCATGTTTATGCATGTTTATGTTGAGCATTCATTACATATCTTTATGTTTATTGCTATGCATGAGTTAAGGGGGAGCTTCTATGAAGCTTAACTTTAATCTATGCATATATAACTCCATGAGTCTTGTCATCATCAAAAAGGAGAGATTGTTGGCCCGAGGCCCATCACTCTAGTTTTGATGATGATTAACTCATGTAGTTATAGTTTACTAATAATCTTGTGATATTTAGTTTCAGATATTTGATCAAATTATTAGTAGGTGATTAGTTTCAACAAAGGAATTTTGGAGCTTTCACATGTTGATTCAAGAGCTCGAGCATCAATATCACATCTAGCACTCGGCTGGAGTCAAGCTCATTGGATCGTGTATGGATCGAGTCGACTTGGAAAAAGAGTTCTACAAGAAGACTTCGGTTTGTTTAGTTTTAGTTTGTTTAGATCTTATGTAAAGATTAGATAGTGTTGATATGCTCAAGTTCACATACACACACAAGTTTAAATGTTTGTTTTGGTTTTCGGTTTAAACTGATTTCGGATTTCATGTCAAAAATATAGATAGATATCTTTACATGTATATTGGATTCTATCCATATATAATATGCTTCAAAATTGTTTCAATATCATGTTTTTGTATTTACATGTGTTTTGAAAAAATCGGATTTCCATTTCAAAGTTTGATTTTTGGAAAATACTGATTTTGATTTAAAGCCTAAATTCAATATCACAAAAATGGTTCAAATTATTTATAATATGTTTTGAATTTTTGTCACACATATTTGTATTTCAAAGATCTTATAAGAACATATTTTTGTGAAATTTATGTGATTTTATGGGATTTATTTGATAATAAAAAGATAAGCTTTTTAATCCCTAAAAATTGGACCTGGCCTTTTGCCGATCGATCAGACGGTCGACCGCTGCAGAAGTCGTTGACCGGTCCTGTTGACGGACGCGCACAAACGTGCACGCTCGCTTGGGCTGGTGGGCTGGTCGATCGGGCGTCGACCGTTCAAAGAGCTCTGCTCTCTGGAAATGGCCCCGGTCGACCAGCCGGTCGACCGGTAGAGAGCTGTTGCTCTCTGTATCCAGTCCCGATCGACCGGGCAGTCGACCGGTGGCTCAACGGTCATAAAAATGACCGTTGGCCGGTCGATCGGAAGGGCAAATTTGCCCTTTTTTGTTGCCAACGGGCAGATTTATCCTTGGGCTATAAATACCCACTTCTTTGGGTTATTTCAACTAAGAATTCCAAGAACAAAAATTCTTTTCTTTCAAGTGTTTTTCAGCAAGAGTTTTTGGGTTTAAAAGTTTTATTTATATTTGTTTTTAAAGTGTTAGAATTTCAAAGAAAATAGAGTCTTTTGGGAATTGATTTTTGATCTATATTTCATATCTATTTGGAGATTTTCTCAAGTGTTTTTCTTTATTCCAAACACTTTATTTTCTCACACTTAAGCTATCTATCCTATCTATTAGGATCTTATTTTAGTGAGAAAATTGGTTTGTGGTTGTTGATACCACCAAGAGTTGTAAACCTTCCATACTTTGTGATATCCCTCTAGTAAGAGGTGATTGTGTTGATATCTCTCTAGTGAGAGGTGATTGTGGAAGTTGTGTTGGTATCCCTCTAAGTGTAGAGGTGATTGATTGTTAGAGTGTTGACTTTGAGCCATGTCCCTCTAGTGAGAGGTGATTATTGTGGAGGTTGTGTTTGGTTGTTGGTATCCCTCTAGTGTAGAGGTGATTGTTGTGGAGTTGTGACTTAGTGTCTTAACCCTCTTGTGTGAGGTTGATAGTTGTTTGGCTAAGTGCCCATCCCTCTAAGTGTAGAGGTGATTTGTGTTGTGCCTTACCTCTTGTGAAGAGGTTATATTTGTTAGAGAGAGGAGTTGTGTACTCCCAGTTTGTATAACCCAAATCCTCAGTGGAGGTTCCTTGTGTGGGAAGTCCTGTGTGGACGATATAGTGAAAATCCCCTTCTGTGTGAAGGTGGGGACGTAAAGCAGCGGCTCGAACCTCGAAACATATCTTGGTGTTTGAGTTTGATCCACTATCTCTAAACTCTCTCTCTTATATTGTGCCTTGTATTATTTCATATTGTTCATTCATACTTATATGCTTGGTATTGCTTGTGTGTGCTCATACTTGTGTTCAACCAAGAGAGCTTCAAATAGCACGTCAACTCTTATTTAGAGGAATTTAGAGGAGATAGTCCAGAGCCCTTCACTGGAAATTCGGCTACACTCTTTGGTTACACTAAGTGTGTTGCAATTTAATTTTAATTATGCATTATTTGTCATTAGATTAGCCATACACCTATTCACCCCCCTCTAGGTGTACTTACAGACTTAACCAGGTTATGGCATATGAGGCTGGGACACACAGGTGAAAAGTCTTTGAAAGCTCTTGCAAGACAAGGATTATTGAAAGGTGCCGGAACCTGCAATCTAGAATTTTGTGAACATTGCGTCATCGAAAGAAGACTAAGGTGAAATTCGGCACTGCAACTCATTGCATCAAGGGGATTCTGGATTATGTTCACAACGATGTGTGGGGGCCTACCAAGACTGCATTAATTAGAGGTAACTATTACTTTGTGACTTTTATTGAAGATTATTCTACGCGATGTTGGGTATATACAATGAAGCACAAAGGGGAAGTCCTAAAATTATTTGTGGAGTGGAAGAGAAATTTGGAGAGAAGTACGGGAAGAAAAATTAAGGTCCTCCGTTCAGATAATGGAGGAGAATATAGGTCTGATCCTTTCCTTAAGCTATGTCGTGATGAGGGCATAGAAAGGCACTTCACAATGAGGAAAACACCGCAACAGAATGGGGTAGTAGAAAGGATGAACATGACCTTGCTAGAGAAGGTCTGTTGTATGTTATCTAATGCCAGATTATCGAAGAATTTTTGGGCTGAGGCTTTAGCATATGCTTGCTATCTTGTCAACAGGTTGCCTTCATCTGCGATTGGAGGGAAAACTCCTCTAGAGGTTTGGTCTGAAAAAACTGCTCCTGATTATGATTTGCTAAGGGTATTTGATTGTCCAGCCTACTATCATGTTAAAGAAGATAAGTTAGACCCAAGAGAAAAGAAGTGTTTTTCGTAGGATTTAAGAAAGGAATAAAAGGCTACAAAATCTAGGATCCTAAGGGCATGAAATTTATTTTCAGCAGAGATGTGACATTTGATGAGACTTTAATATTGAAGCCTAAAATCTCTCGGCAGGTGGAGATTGTCAAGACCAAAGAAGTATCGCAGCAGGTGAAAAATGATGCTAATCCATTATCTCTAGATTGTTCAGTATCTTTGAGGATCATGCCTAAGGTGACACAATGTAATGATCAAGTAACTGAAGTAGATGCTGATGATGAAGAGGATCAAGAACAGCTCATGGGTGATGTTCTTGAATCCAATGCAGTTAGAAGACCAGGAAGGAACACGCGTAAACCAAGTTGGCTCACTACAGATATGATTGTCGCCTATGCTCTTTCGATCGTTGAAGAGGCAATTCCGTCTACATATAGGGAAGCTGAAATCAGTTCAGAGTCCAAGATGTGGAAACATGCCATGGAAGTAGAGATGAATTCTCTATACAAAAACGACACTTGAGAACTCACAGAGTTACCCAAAGGAAAGAAGGCAATTAGCTGTAAGTGGGTATACGCAAAGAAACAGGGATCTCTAAAAGAAAATATGGTGTGCTACAAAGCCAGATTCGTAGCAAAAGGCTACGTACAAAGAGAAGGAATTAACTATAACGAGGTATTTCCTCCTGTTGCAAAGCATTCTTCAATTCGCATCCTATTGGCTCTGGTAGCACAGCACGAGTTAGACCTTAATCAACTCGATGTAAAGAACGATTTTCTCCATGGCGATCTGGATGAAGAGATTTATATGTCTCAGCCGACAGGGTTTAAAACTACAGGAAAAGAAACATGGTGTGCAAGATGAAGAAATAGCTATATGGATTAAAGTAATCTCCTAGACAATGGTACAAGCGTTTCAACAGCTTCATCAGAGGAAAGAGGTACACACGTAGCCATTATGACCCATGTGTGTATTACAACAAACTACCTACAGGAGAATATATCTATCTACTATTATATGTAGATGATATGCTTATTGCTTCAAAAACTAGATCCGCAATTAATGAACTGAAAAAGGACTTATCTTCTGAGTTTGAGATGAAAGATCTTGGTGAATCAAAGAAGGTGCTAGGTATGGAAATTGAACGAGACCGAAGGAGTGGCAAGATGAGCTTGACACAAAAGGGGTATTTACAAAAGGTACTTCAGAGGTTCAACATCGATAAGAATACGAAATCTGTAAGTACACCACTGGCTCCTCATTTCAAGTTAAATGCTACTATGTCTCCAAAAACTGTTGAAGAACGTGAGTACATGACTCTCCATATGCTAGCGCAGTTGGTAGTCTGATGTATGCAATGGTGTGTACACGATCAGATTTATCACAAGCCGTCTCCATGATTAGTAGATACATGCATGATCCTGAACAGGGTCATTAGAGGTAGTGAAGTGGGTTTTACGGTACATTAAAGGTATCATAGATGTTGGATTGGTATTCGAGAAGAATTTCACAGGGAAGCAGGAATGTATCGGATATGTTGACTCCGATTATGCAGGTGACCTCGACAAACGCCGGTCCACAACGGGGTATGTATTTACATTATCTCAAGCACCGGTTAGTTGGCACTCTATTCTACAGTCTACCGTTACATTGTCTACTATAGAGGCCGAGTACATGGCCATGATGGAGGCTATGAAGGAGGCAATTTGGCTTCAAGCGTTACTCGATGACTTGGGGATTGAAAAGGATCTGCTGAAAATCAATTGTGATAGTATGAGTGATATCTATTTAGCAAAGAATCAGGTATATCATGCAAGGACGAAGCACATAAATGTCAGGTTCCACTTTGTTCGGGAGATTCTTGATGATGGTTGATCAGTCACATATATTGCATATACATTGTCACCTTACCATAATTTTTAGCTAATAAATCCTATTAACAAGTCTTCTTCTTCTTTGTTTAATGTAGGCCCAATCGCTAAAAGAAAGGAATGAGAAACAAGCCCAAAGCCCACCAAATTCTGATTTAATTCAGAATAAATTCGAAATCAAGGAATCAGGGCAAATCTTGGCATATCAGAGAGGTTGAAAACCAGTTGAAAAGAATCCTCCCTGAATCAAGCGGTTGAAGCTAAACAATCAAAGGCTGTTTCGTCAAATCCTGAAGCTGCAAAGAGAAAACCAGCAGAAGATATGGGTAAATCACCAAACCAGAGAGTTCCCCCAATTGGGTGTGGCCACATGGCCACACCAGGGCTACGGAAACGCGGCCCCAACCACGTTTCCGTGGCCTTGTTGTGTCAGTTGGGGGAGCGTTTGCTCCCCCAATCTTTCCGGGATCTCCCCCCTCTAGTTTTTCCCTATAAATACCAGTTTCAACAGAGCAAAAAGGAGCGAAGACTAGGATTAGATTTTTTGTTTATTCTTTAAGGATTTAGGCTCTCTGTTAGATAGTATAGAAGTTGTATTTTTTGTTTTATAATTTGTTGTTCAGTGCAAACACCAGAGAGAAGAGTGGAATTGAGTGTGTAATTCGTCTTTGAAGTGACAATCAAAGGAGCTTCTACTTGCTTGATCAACTCTACTCGAATTCGGTATGTTCAAGTAATGAGTAGCTAATTCGTTTTCTGGGCTCACTAATGGACCTCTTCTATCACCTCTCTCTTGACTGATTTTCATAAAAAGCAACACTTTTTGAATCATAAAGTATCTTAGTTAAAACTTCGTTCTTGAAAGCACATGAGAATTTCTTTACTTTAAAGTTGGACTTTTAAAGCACAAATCTCTTTGAACTGTTTTTATTCCATACTTGCTTCTTCGCGCTTGATGATTTAATATTCACTTCTTAATTATTTGTAATGAAAGGGCTTAAGATTTAAATGAAACGATCTTATTTGTTTTGCTTGGACATTAAAGGAACTAAAGGTTTTTGGTTTATAATAAAAGTGATGCAACCCAAATTTCCTTGAGATAAGTACATAGTTGAGTTAAAAATTAGTGAGCCCAGATCTTCTCCTTCTCATATTTAAAACAACCAAATAATTTTCAAAGTTTTTTAAATTACCTTATCCAAAGCCTTCTCTAAAGTTGCAATTTCTCTTTTATTCATTTTCCTTCTCTCCATTCTTCTTTTCAACTAAAAAACGAGCATAATTCTTTGTTATTAAACGAAACACCGAAAAGCTTTCATCGCATTCCTCCTCGTGGACACGACCTGTTAGCCACAAGCTACACGGTAATTTCTTAACTCTTTAATTTTACAACCAATTTTTGGCGCCGTTGCCGGGGAAGGGAACGGTGTATTTGTTTTTTAACAAATTTGGTGTGTTGTTTCAGGGACTTGAAGATTCAGATCTAGCATTCAACCTTTGCAAGAGAAGGCTTGCAAATTCTGTGCCCCTACTCTCAAAAGTAGGAAATAGAATTTCAAGAAATTGCGTTGCAAAAATTGAAAAATTCATTCGACTACTAAAACTCTTTTTTGCAGGACATATTGCTAGTAAAAAAATTACGTTTTTATATGTTATATTCTTACTATATCTGCTATCCACCATCCCTGCTTTAAACCAACAGTAAAACACTTGTTGAAAAGTTTAAAAAATTGATTAGTCGTTTGCATTTTAGGCACGTGTCTTTTCAATTCATTTACTTTATTGTTGAAGAGTGCTGGAGCAAGATACGTACGCATTGCATTCAGAATAGGACTCATCTCTTGGTTGATTTATATCGCTTTGAGTGAATCTTGTTTATCTTATACACTTGCACAAAATTGATTTTAAGGGCAACACCCAATAACAAGATAAGGTGGGGATTTAATCACCCTTCCTTGGCCCAAAAATCAGATTCCAAGCACTCACAATCTCAAGCTTTTTAATAAAATTGATAGACGTTGGCTCCTAGAGACATCCGGACTCGTTAAGAGATCAGCTGAGGTTGAAAATTGTTTTTGATTCACACTCCAGTCAAATCAGTGACTAAGGTTGGGGATTGAGGGCGAAACCCAAAGGCTGGTGGTTTGGCTTAGTTAGGCCCGTCGCTTCTGCGGGATGCCTCCCACCAATCTTGCCCCCACCTGGCTGATTAGCTGTGGTCTGACTCAAGCAATAACCTTCTTCGGTTCATCGAACAGTTAGGAGTCGTCTAGGTCCAGGAATCCTAGATAGCTGGTGATTGTTTTTCCTTTTTCTTGTTTATTATTTTTCTTTTTCGCTTGATTGCTTGGTGAACTTGTTTGTGATTGTGATTGTGTATACAAGTGTGGTCAAGCGACCCTAATTCATCTAGGTTAACTAGAAACAACACTACCCAAGTTCGAAACAAGACTAGATTCGGTTATGGATCGACCGACATCTTTGCAGGATAGGTTCTATCCCATTAGAACATCACTTCCATCCTGCATTCAACTTCCATCGGTTGGTGAACACAACTTTGAGCTTAAGCCACAGTTCATCAATACACTCCTAAGTTCCATGACTTAGAGTCCGTAGATGTTTATTTCTTCATAAGAGAATTTGAGTAAGTATGCTTAATGATGAAAATCCCACACCTTGCAGATGATGCTATTAGGTTGAGATTTGTCCCATTTGCTCTTAAGGACTTAGCCAAGAAATGGCTTTACAGCTTAGCGCCCGGCTCTATCACATCTTGGGATGGTTTCATCAAGGTCTTCTTGAAGAAATTCTATCCAATCCACAAGACCGCTCTCGTTAGGAAAAATATTATGCAGTTCAAGTAAGAACCTAGTGAACCGTTTTAGAGGTACTTTGAACGTTTCAAAGACCTCCTTGTCCAATGTCCTCATCATGAATAGAGAAATGGCGATAATACCAAATTCTTTATGACGGTTTAGACTACTCGACCAAGACCCTCTTAGAAAGCATGTGCCAAGGGGGATTCTTGCAGAAGGATGAGCATGAAGGATGAGATTTATATGAGAATCTAGTTGAAAAGACCATCCAATGGGAACCTACTAGTGAAAGCTCTAGAAATCCAAACTCTATCTCTTCAAAAGGAGGTCTCCATTCATTGAATCATCCATAGCCAAAGACTGGAAGCTTTAGAAATTAAGGAACCAAGTCCAGTCAATCAAGTCAGCCCAAACCAATTTTCAACTCCGGGTTGTACTTACTGTCAGGCCATGAATCATGTGTTTGAGGACTGTCCTGTATTTCAAGCTCATCAACACTTTCCTGAACCGATGAATGAGGCCTTTTCAAGGCCGAACAATGATCCTTACGCTCCAACGTACAATCCTGGCTGGAGAAATCACCCAAATTTCTCATGGAGCCAACAAAATAATGACCACCCACGGTCAAACCATGCAAACCACTTCCATTATTCCAATAATTCTTTCAATCATCAACCCAACTTTTTCAATCACCCTCACAATTCTCCCAACAATTTTCAAATTATCAACAAATTTTTCCCAACCAAGCTCCACCATCTTCCTTCCAGAATCCTCAACGCAAAAGAAGAATGACTGATTTTGAGAGAAATATGGAAAGGTACATGAAGAACCAAGATTCCTTCATGCAAATAATACAGAGGTTAGAGGGTCAAATGAGTCAGTTAGCCAATCCACAACATGAGAGGTAAAAGGGTACCTTACCCAGTCAACCAATTATGAATCTTAGGAATTCACAACAAGCTCATTTGGTTGAGGATCAATTACTGAATCAATGTAATGATGTTCATACATTGAGGTTGGAAAAGAAAGTTGATAACCAAGTGTCAACACCACCTAATCCTAGTCAGCGCAATCACACTTCAGCATCCACCTCATCTAATCCCACTCCTCCTAAATTTGATGAATCTGAAAAAGGTAAGTCAACCAGTCATGTGCACCAGTCTATAACACCATTTCCTAATAGGTTGAAAACAACAAGCAAAATCTACACATGGATAAGATAATTAAGATCTTTAATCAAGTGAAGATAATGTGCCACTTCTTGATGCCATCCAACAAGTCCCATCTTATGCTAAGTTTCTTAAAGATATGTGCACCAAGAAGAGAAAGACTAATGTTCCTAAAAAGGTCTTCTTAGCCACTAACATTAGTGAGCTATTATCGGGTCCGATCCCTGTTAAGTACAAGGATCCAGGTAGTCCAACCATTGCTTGCACAATAGGACAAGCCGAAATTAGTCGTGCACTTCTTGACTTGGGGCAAGTATCAACTTGCTTCCATTATCAGTTTATCAACAACTCGGGTTGGGCGATCTTAATCCAACTCGAGTCACTATCCAACTGGCTGACCGTTCAGTAAAAGTTCTAAAAGGGGAGATTAATGATGTTCTTATCCAGGTTGGGGAGTTTATTTACCCTGTTGACTTCATAGTTCTAGAGACACAACCTGTGTCTAACTCCAATCATAGGGCTCAAACTCCTGTTATCCTAGGGCGATCATTTCTTGCTACTGCCAATGCCATCATCAATTGTAGGAATGGGTCCATGAGGTTAACTTTTAGGGACATGACTAGAGAAGTCAATGTCTTCAACCTAGAAAAACAACCTCGTAAGATAAGAGATCAAACATTTGAGGTAAACTTTGTTGAAATAATTGTGATGAAGAGAGTGAAGATTTAGAAGATGAGTCACTGTTTCTTAATGAATTATTTAAAAATGAATGCGATTATCTTGATGAGAAGGCATATGTCGAAGATCCTAATGTTAGAGTACCCTTTAAAAAGGAGAAATTTGATTTGAATATCTTCACTTTCGATGAGCCAACCAATAATGTATCGCATGAGGATATAATTCAAGAACCTTCGATTGACATACTCTTTGAAAATCTTTTCGAAGAAGAATTCATGTGTTTGGATAAACCAACTAGGGATCTTTTGATTAATTGCACATCTCTAGAGGAAAGTGTTGACCTAAACTTTGAGGAGATATATGGAACTGAGTTAGAATTCCTAAGCATTCATACTGAGAAGTTCCAACCGAGAAGTGTGGTGGTGATCAATTTTTGAATAATGAATGAAGAAATATGAGGAAGGAAAACCTAAGAAGTTGAGACTGGGGAGGAAGAGAGCTAAAATGACAGAAAAATTGGCCTCCCCACTATGCCCTATAAAGAGGACCCATTAGAATGACGGGAAGAGAGCTAGAGGGATAAAACCAAAAAAGATCTAGGTGTGGGAGAAACTTGATGTTGTACATATTCCTTTATAATATATCCACCTCTTTTACATTTCATTTCATGCATGTATACATTTCTTTCATACATTGGGAACAATGCATGAGATAAGTGTGGGGGAGGTCTCTAACATGACTAATATAAAAAAAATTGTATATATATATTAAAAAAAACTTTTTGAAAGGTAAGAACAATATTTTGATATATTTTTGTAAGAAATTAAGTCAATTTTAAGGAATAGGAAAATCATAATTAGGATTTCATATACTTGGGTCAAAATAAGATAACTTGTTTGATATTTAGGGTTAGGAAGAAAATTTGTGAAAGTAATTTAGTCTTGATATTTACCTTGATGGAATACGCACAATAAATACACTTACACATTTAGGGTTTAAAACAGAGACTCTTATGCCTTATAAAAAAAATATTATGAAAAAAAATAAATCTAATTATTGATTAGTTAGGTGCTTTGGCCTAAGCAAGCCTTGGTATTTATGCAAAAGATAATTAGATAAGTTTGAAAAAAATATATAAATCCTCTGATTAAGTTGGGTATTTGTGCCTCATGAAGTATAAGTATTCACGCCTAAAAGGGGCACATCTTATAAATAAAAACCTTGATTTCGTGGCCTTGTCTGCTCGAGTGTTTAAGTCCTTAAGGGTGTTTTCTCACCTGGTGCCCTAAAACTGTCCGGTTTGGGTGTCACCCACTAAAGGCTCGTTACATGGGCAGATTAGAAAGCCTAATGAAATTGAGGAATAAATTCCACTAAAATAAATATAAATAAGGCATAGGAGTTAATTTTAAAGAACCCTTAGTCAATTTACAGTCACGATGGTGCATACGACTCAGGGTAAATTAATAGACTAGATGAGAAGTACAAATTGACTCCTTACTTTGATTGATGACATGTTATTGAATAGAGACTAAGTTGAGGAATGAAAATTTTGATATTCTTATAACTTACAGATTACTTAAATTCTCACAAATATACTTCAAATATTTTCTCTTTTCAAAATGCTTTTCGAAAATACTAACTTTTTTCTCTTTCTTTATTGATTTTGTGGTGCAATCCACTGAAAATCCTCACGAGACAAAACTCGTCCTCTAGGGGTAACCTAGAGGTTTAACGGCTTGTTGTACATACTCAGTGCAATCGAGTGACCTGCGAAAGTGGTCTAATAATTGATTAGAATTAATCTGATGTTTTGCTGGGCGAGCAAAAGATAAGTGTAGGGGTGTGATCAGTCACATATATTGCATATAAATTGTCACCTTACTATACTTTTTAGCTAATAAATCCTATTAACAAGTCTTCTTCTTCTTTGTTTAATGTAGGCCCAATTGCTAAAAGAAAGGAATTGGAAACAAGTCCAAAAGCCTACCAAATTCTGATTTAATTCAGAACAAATTCAAAATCAAGGAATCAGGGAAAATCTTAGCATATCAGAGAGGTTGAAAACTGGTTGAAAAGAATCCTCCCTGAATCAAGCGGTTGAAGCCAAACAATTAAAGGCTGTTTCGTCAAATCCTGAAGCTGCAAAGAGAAAACCAGCAGAAGATATGGGCAAATCACCAAACCAGAGAGTTCCCCCAAATGGGTCTGGCCACATGACCACACCAGGGCCGCGAAAACGCGGCCCTAGCTGCGTTTCCACGGCTTTGTTGTGTCAGTTGGGGAGTGTTTGCTCCCCAATCTTTCCGGGATCTCCCCCCTCTGGTTTTTTCCTATAAATACCAGTTTCAACAGAGCAGAAAGGAGCGAAGATTAGAATTAGAATTTTTGTTTATTCTTTAAAGATTTAGGCTCTTTGTTAGATAGTATAGAAGTTGTATTTTTTGTTTTATAATTTGTAGTTCAGTGCAAACACCAGAGAGAAGAGTGGAATTGAGTGTGTAATTCGTCTTTCAAGTGACAATCAAAGGAGCTTCTACTTGCTTGATCAACTCTACTCGAATTCGGTATGTTTAAGTTTACTTGTCATTTTCTTATTTGTTTTCATTTCATAATGAGTAGCTAATTCGTTTTCTGGGCTCACTAATGGACCTCTTCTATCACCTCTCTCTTGACTGATTTTCATAAAAGTACCACTTTTTGAATCATAAAGTACCTTAGTTAAAATTTCGTTCTTGAAAGCACATGAGGATTTCTTTACTTTAAACTTAGACTTTTAAAGCACAAATCTCTTTGAACTGTTTTTATTTCATACTTGCTTCTTCGCGCTTGATGGTTTAATATTCACTTCTTAATGATTTGTAATGAAAGGGCTTAAGATTTAAATGAAACGATCTTATTTGTTTTGCTTGGACATTAAAAGGAACTAATGGTTTTTGGTTTATAATAAAAGTGATGCAACCCAAATTTTCTTGAGATAAGTACATAGTTGAGTTAAAAATTAGTGTGCCCAGATCTTCTCCTTTTCATATTTAAAACAACCAAACAATTTTCAAAGTTTTTTAAATCACCTTCTCCAAAGCCTTCTCTAAAGTTGCAATTTCTCTTTTATTCATTTTCCTTCTCTCCATTCTTCTTTTCAACTAAAAAATGAGCACAATTCTTTGTTATTAAACGAAACACCGAAAAGCTTTCATCGTATTCCTCCTCGTGGACACGACCCGTTAGCCACAAGCTACACGGTAATTTCTTAACTCTTTGATTTTACAACCAATGGTGATATTGAGTTACTGAAATCCATACAACAGAGAATCCCGCCGATATGCTTACCAAGGTGATGTTAGGAGTAAAATTTACACATTGTAAAGTATTGCTCCATATCCTTCCTGTCGCATGAGCTTGTTGAGCTCCTTTAGATGAACTACGGATGGCTTGATCCCTTGGCCAGGGTACATAGGCAGTCACACTGGTACCGCCACTTTTGAGTCGACAGATCATATGTTGAGTTCGGCTTAAATTTGAGAAATCTTCATCGAGGTGGAGAATTGTAGGAAGAGACAAGGTAGCCAAAGACGAAGACAATATTGACCGATAGCAGTTACTGGTCGACCGGCCGGTCGACCGGTGTGCACCAACGTGCACAGGCAATAACGGTCGACTGACTAACATAGCTTTGCTCTCTGGTTAGAGCGGTCGACCGGCGCGGTCGATCGGACTTGGGTCGGTTGACCGGCTGGTTGACCGACAGACAGATCCTTCCAGATTTCAAATTTTTGTTCTAAATTGGAAACGAGTCCAATTGAGGTTTCCAAGTCTTCTAGGTCTCCTTGGCTATAAATAAAGGGGCAGAGCCCTCTTCATATATATGCATGATATCGTAGTGATATTGAATCAATAAAGAACTCTCTCTTCCTTGTCCCGAGGATGTAGGCAAACTTGCCGGACCTCGTTAAATCTTGCGTTTTTGCTTTTTCTTCCTATTGTTTTCTTGTTTTGTCATTGGGTGGTACTTCTCTACTGCATCTAGGGTTGAATGGTTCCTCAAGAGATTGTTGATCAGAGCACAACAGTTTTCATTAAGTTGAATCAATAGAAATCTTCTCTTTTTCTAGTATATCTTATAGCCTCATTTGCATAATATTTGGTATCAAGAGTACACGCCCCTCTTGAGTTTTGATTGTTTGCACTCCCGTTTTCTTATCAACAATTAGTATTATAAAATCTTAATTCTAATATTATTCTTTAATACTCTAAATTAAAGCTAGTGATCCACATGTGAGAGCATGTGGGTTTGCGGTTTAAGCAAGGAAAGATGGAACATCTTTTCTTACTCTGTAAAATATTAAGTCTGGTGTCATGTTACGCCCTCTAAAGGAATTCATCAACAAAACATCGATGACATTGATCACCCAATTCAGTGTTCCCAATGCACCAATCAACAAGGTCAGCGCTCTTAACGCGAAGTCAATTGACACGAATTAAAATACAAACAAGAGAAAATGAGAAGCAACGATTTTAACGAGGTTCGACAATGTGCCTACGTTTTCGGGGCAGAAGAAAGAAGATTCTTATTTAAATAACTGAGTGACAATGAATATAAATTGATCCAGAGATTCAAATTTGAGAATCAACACAATTTGCCATAGAATTCTCTCAAACAAGCTAATCTTAGAATTCTCAACACAATTCAACATATCGATTCAAAATCGATTACCAATGAGAGTACAAAAACCCTCCTTATACAGTCGAGGACAGAACTAATTGAAGGAAATCAAATCGAATGCGAAACTTGTATCAAAACAGAACTCTAAAAATAACTCGGAGTTGCCAAAATCACAGCTCGGTCGACCGGGCAGTCGATTTGCTCCATGTACGGTTGACCACTAGTACAATTTTCCTGAGCCGAAAAATGAAGCCACTTTCTATTAAATCTCAGTGCTAGTCGGTTGACTGTGTGATTGACACATACTGAAAAGCGAACGATGCTAGCTAGATCTCGTTCTAGTGCCAACGTATCCCAGAGTGAACCTTCAGGTAGAATCATACTCGATTCCATGAACTCAACACTCGAACCGACGAGCAGTTTACTCGAATCTATGAGTAAAGATAGGCAATTTGAATCCACGAGTAATAGAGGAGATAAACTCAAACTTTATTGATCAAAATTGAATAATTATTGAATACTAAGAACAAAGATACAATGGTCATTTATAGGCTTACAAAATCCCAACACCCATGGGCGCCCGTACTCTAGATGCTGCACGAGACTCATTCCATCCGAAGGAGGATGAGGAAGAAGTATTGGAGCCTGAAGTTCCATATTTGAGTGAAATTGGCTCTTTATTGTATTTGGTTAAATGCACTAGATCAGCCATCTCATTTGCTGTGAGCCTATTAGCTAAATATAACTCGTGCCAATACGCCACTGTTGTGCGCACCGACAACAACCAATAGAGGATCCAACAGATCTCAACCACAAAGAACAATCCAACAAATCCAAGAAGGACAATTCAATCGCAAAAAACGAGATTTAACGAGGTTCGGCCAACATGCCTACGTCCTCGGGGCAATCAATGGAGAGATTTATATTAGGAAGATGATTACAATAGCTCTTGGTCTCTTTGAATGCAAGAGAACCCCTTTGCTATCTCTCTTTCGCAGGTTCTTCTACAAGATACTAACCCTAGAAAACAATAGCAGCCCTTAAATACAACAGGTTTCCGAACTGCAGATTTCAGCCCAAACCCGACTGTCGGTCGACAGGCCCGGTCGACCGACCTCCACCTCGGTCGACCGGCCGGTCGACCGAAAACAACCGAGAGTTGGGCCCTGTTCAGTCAGACATTCCGGTCGACCGGGCGGTCGACCGGTCTCTGACACTGTGCACGTTGTGCATGTGCGGTCGACCGGCCCGGTCGACCGCTGAACCTGTTCTGCTGCTGCTGCTTGTTTTCTGCTGCTGTTTTCCTTCGTCTTCGTCGTCGACTTCCTCGGCGATCACTCGACGACCCCTCGACGATCCTAATCAACTTTCCCATCAGTAAACTCTCTCTTTCCAACAATTCTCCACCTCGGCGAAGATTTTCTCAAAATCTGAGCCGATCTCCAACGAACCCCAGTCCATCACCTGGCGAAATCGACACACGATCTCGGTGAAATCGACACACGATCTCGGCTTGCGCGCACCGGTCGAAATCGACACACGATCTCGGCGAAATCGACACACGATCTCGGCTTGGAATCTTTGGCTCATCTATTCCTGGAAAACATCGCACATGCTTTTCCTGCACTTCACCTTAGGAGAATTTCCATACCTGCCGATCACTAACCATGGCTCCCTCTCCGCAACTTCAGACCTCACGAAGACTTCCTTATGAGCCAACACTGACTCTCCACTGACTAGCTCTATCTAGTCTACCTGTCTTCCACTGACGGTCCAACCAAGTCTGCGTAGAACACACCAAACATCATCGGCTTCAACTGGATGCACACCACTCCTTATGCAAGCTCAACATCTTCTAACCGGAAGATAAACCTGTTCATCGAGATCACACCATCTCACCACTACGTGAGATCCAACTGGCCATACCACTTCACCTCTACATGAAGTCTCTTCACCTCTACGTGAAGTCTCTCCATCTCTACGTGAAGCTTCAATAGGCCACACTCTTCACCTTTACGTGAAGGTCCAGAATAACATCTCGAGAACCCAATTAGCTTCATAAGAGTTGCATCACCAAATGGCTGCGCCTTTACGGCTGCCTACGTACCTTTGCCCAAAGGATCAAGCCAACCGTAGTTCATTTAAATGAGCTTCAGCAAGCTCAAATAATGGTACCTGTATCTGCAGCAGTGAACCTGTCAGACTGAGTCATATGAACCTCTTCCCGACCATCATGGAGAGCAACGGCCTTCAACTTGAGCTTGTCGCGTTCAAAAGCTTGAGATTCATGCTTCTTCAACCACGACCGTGGTTTCACCTTGGTTCCAATGGCTGCAAATAACTCGACATCCTCTGCAATGTCGTCATCCTGTTCAGCATCACCCCTGGTATCTTGAACTCCTCCCGGTGTCACCTCCGATGAAGTCTCCTCTGATGCCGAACCAACTGGAGATGATGGAGTAGCATCAACCTCCACCCGCTGCAATCCTTCCTTGGTCTCCGTCCTCTCTACCTGCTGAGAGACAGTGGACTTCACTACTGAAGCCTCTCCAAGTGTGACATGTCTGCTCATCATGATTTTCTTGTCTTCGGGGTCCCACAACCTGTAGCTGTTTCCCTTGACGCCCAAGTAGACAAACCTCTTTGCTCGCGGATTCACCTTGCCACTCTTGGCACTGAAGTAGGCCGGACTTCCAAACTCCCGCAGCACACCATGATCTTGAGCAAATTTTCCAGACCAAGTTCCCAATGGAGCTTTACCTCCTATTGCAGTCGATCTGTTCCTGAGATGGCTAGCATACTCAGTCGCCTCAGTCCAAAGCGACTTGTCCAATCCTGAATTAGACAATAACTTCCGAACCTCCTCCAGCAAGGAACGGACTATCTCTTTAGCCAACCCATCTGTACCTGTTGAGAAGTGAGTAGCAATCCCTGTGTTCTGGCCAAACTGTAGGAATTGGTCAATGTCTATTCCAACATTACCATGTAGAGCTCCTTTATCTTCCTACCTATCTGCCTCTCCATTTTTCCTCTCCACTTCCTCAACACATCTAGGGCTTCACCCCTTTGTCTCATTGGATATATCCAAACCTGCCTAGATGAATCATCAATGAACGAGACAAAGTACCTGTGACCTCCAAACGATGCCGTCTTAGCAGGTCCCCATACGCTCATGTGAACACAATCAAGAAGACCTTCATTGTGGTGAGTATTGGTGCTGAATCTCACCGTCTTCTTGTCCAGAACGCTGTGTCCACCTTCCAACTTGCAGGTAGCAGCACCTTCCATGGATTCCGTCTTTGCAGGAGCTTGCAAAGACCTTCCATCTTCGTGTCCGACCTTTCCCTGCCAGTCCTCCGGGCCAACATCATCTGAAGAACTTGAAGTCTCCACCTGATCTGTAATCGTACTACCCTTCAAGTAGTAGAGATTTCCTCGGCGGACGCCCTTCATCACCACCATCGAGCCCTTGATCATCCTAAGATCGCCATCTCGAACAGATATCACCATGCCCGATGCTTCCAAAGTTCCCACGGAGATTAGATTTCTCTTCAACTGAGGTACATACCTCACTCCTTTCAGCTCCCTTTCCATCCCATCAAACATCCTGATTCGGATTGTACCTACACCCTCCACGCTACATGGGTGATCATCGCCCATAACGACCGAACACCCTCCAGCTGCTCAAAGTTGGAAAACCAGCCCCGATTAGGGCACGCGTGGTATGTTGTACCTGTATCCAGAATCCACTCATGTTTCCATGAGTTACCAATAATGGGAGAACTAACTGAAAATGAGAAACCTGACGAGTCCGAATCTGCTCCATCCGCCTGTGACCTGCTCCTCTGAGTATTCGTCACTTTTGTAAGATTTGTTTCAGCATTCGGCTCCTTCTTCTTCCCCTTGAACTTCGGACAGTCCACTTTCCAGTGCCCTATCTCTCAGCAGAAAATGCACTGATCCTTCCTCAGATCCCTATAGCCCGACCTGGACTTCGATCTTCCTATCACCTCCTTGCCCTTCCGCGATGAACTTCTGCTTCTTACTTCCAGTGCCTCCGCTACTGAGCTTGACTGTGAAGGATGCCTCTCATTCTTCCTTGTGTCATAACTCATCAATGCAGACGACACCTCATCATAATCCAAGGTCTGCCTTCCATTAATGAAGGTCAGTGTGAATGTCTCGTACTCCTCTGCAGGAAGTGAATTCAGAAAGATGACCGCCTTATCTTCCTCTTCTACCTTGACATCCAAATTCAGCAGATCTGTAAGAAGCTTCGTATATCGGTTGATGTGCTCATTGACTGTGCTACCCTTCTGCATCCTGAACTGATACAGCTTACTCTTAAGCTGCAACCTGGACTCTACACTCTTCTTCAGGTACTTCTTTTCAAGGGTTTGCCACAGTTTCTTCGCTGACGTCTCATGTTGCACAAGGTATTTTATGTCTTGTGACAAGCGTGAACGTATCAAGCCACATGCCGATCTGTTCATCTTTGCCCAATCTTCATCAGTGGTAGTGTTCTTCTTCCTCTCCAATAGGAGAGTGTCCTCGAGGTTTGATGCATTCAGCGCATCCATAACCTCGCATCTCCACATTCCAAATTGTTAGTCCCATTAAACTTAACAACTTCAATCCTTGGGTGATTGTTCATTGTCTTAACTGATGCAGTTTCTTCTGCCATTGAGATTTTCCCTGATTCTCTATCTATGCGGAAGATCAACCAACTTTGAAATAGATCTCTACTCAGATAAAAATAGGATTTGTACCTGTCCCTTGAAACCCTAGATCGAGTTTCTCACCAGATCTACTCCACCACGGATTCAACGAGCCCTCCTTGAGTCCTTCTGAGATCGACACACGATCTCCTCGAACACCCAATACCTCAGACCTGAGATCGACACACGATCTCCACCGGATCCGATCTCGAGCCCTCCGAATCCTCAGAAATCCCAAAGAGCAACCTGGATGCTCTGATGCCACTTGTTGTGCGCACCGACAACAACCAATAGAGGATCCAACAGATCTCAACCACAAAGAACAATCCAACAAATCCAAGAAGAACAATTCAATCGCAAAAAACGAGATTTAACGAGGTTCGGCCAACATGCCTACGTCCTAGGGGCAATCAATGGAGAGATTTATATTAGGAAGATGATTACAATAGCTCTTGGTCTCTTTGAATGCAAGAGAACCCTTTGCTATCTCTCTTTCGCAGGTTCTTCTACAAGATACTAACCCTAGAAAACAATAGCAGCCCTTAAATACAACAGGTTTCCGAACTACAGATTTCAGCCCAAACCCGACTGTCGGTCGACAGGCCCGGTCGACCGACCTCCACCTCGGTCGACCGGCCGGTCGACCGAAAACAACCGAGAGTTGGGCCCTGTTCAGTCAGACATTCGGTCGACTGTGGCGGTCGACCGGTCTCTGACACTGTGCACGTTGTGCATGTGCGGTCGACCGGCCCGGTCGACCGCTGAACCTGTTCTGCTGCTGCTGCTTGTTTTCTGCTGCTGTTTCCCTTCGTCTTCGTCGTCGACTTCCTCGGCGATCACTCGACGACCCCTCGACGATCCTAATCAACTTCCCCATCAGTAAACTCTCTCTTTCCAATAGCCACCACTGGAATTGCATCAAAAATATATTCTGTTACCTTAATGTACTTCAGATATGAATTTATTCTATCCATATGCATCTCAGAATGGTTTAAATCTCCATGAGCCTTGAAATGATGCTTGCCTTATAGATTATGTTAGTAATATGTCTGACCTGCATAAGGCACGTTCTCAAACTTGTTATGTCTTTACCAATGGGAATACGTTGATATCTTAGAGGTCTACGAAATAGACCTTAGTTGTCACTTCTTTGGAATCATACCAAACTCATTGCCCTTGATGAGGTCATTCGTGAATGTGTTTGGATAAGGGTCATTCTTATGTATATTCGAATAGTGGGCTATCTTTTATCAGTGATGCCCCGACAACTATCCATGAAGATAATACTGCCTGCATCGACTAGATGAAGAAAGGATACATTAAAGAGACAACACCAAGTATATTCCTAATTTTTTTTTCTCACACCAGCATCAAAAGATCAGAAGACCGAAGTCAAGCAGATTCGATCTCAAGATAACCTAGTAGATCTTTTCATCAAGTCGCTACCAAAATCTACATTTTAGAAGCATGTTTAAGGTATTGGATTGCACAAATTATCTGAATTATCACATATATAGTTCTCAAAGGGAGTAATGTTAAAACTCAGGGGGAGTATCCAGATGCGTACTCACTTGACCTTAGAGCACTCCTTTTTCTTTCGACCAAGAACATTTTTTCCCGCTAGGTTTTTGTTGCCTAGCAACATTTAACAAAACACCTTCATTGGTTGGTCATACCCTGCGTTTTGTTATTATACTACATCCTGAAGATGCTAAGTATGTAATCGTACATCCTTTTTCCTTCGACCATCGTTTTTCTCCCATTTGATTTTTTCCGGGCCAGATTTTGGTGTAGCATTTGTTTTATGCATTATTTTCAGAGACATACGTTCTGCTCATGATCCAAACAATTCGACTACATCAACAGTACATGCATTTTCGAGGTTCTGATGTGACTACTTCTTGAGTTTTATACACTCAAGGGAGAGTGTTATAATTATTATTTAATTTTGTGATTATGTTTAACTAGTAGTAGGAACTTTTTAATAGACTGTTAGATTAGATCTACGATTAGATTGTATCTTAGGTTTTTTAAACCCTAAAAATACTACTATAAATAAGAATCTACATAACCAGAAATTTGTGGCCTACTTTTTCTCTCTTTCTCTGCATTTTTCTCCCTTACTCTCAAATTCCCTCTACAACAATTTTCAAATATCAACTACCGAAATATTATATTTTGAAAACGCTCAGACCGTATGAATTATTGCAAAACATGCAACATTCTTAAAATTCCATGCCTATAGATAATTCCAACTCAGTGCGCACCCAATGACTATCGACCAAAGTCTCTACCAACATCGAATAAAAAAGTAGAAATTAATGTTCTTTCATATGAAAATTTTTGTTCCATGTAACAAATGCAACCTTAAAATTATTACTATTATTATTATTTTTTTTCCACTTCATTGACGAATAAATGACATTCAATCTGGTGGCCGTCGTCACACATCCACTAAAAAAACAGAAAGGGTAAAAAGAAATTCAATAGTTAAGAGTCGTGCCTGGAATTTTAACAAACAGACTATCTTCTCTGCATGCTATGATGACATATAAGACGAAAGTGTTACCTATTAAACTTGTTACATGCATTAGTAATTATGTTATTCATGTATTCATGCACTTATGAGATACATGTACATGAGAAATTCATGAACTAGTTTGAAGAGTCATGTGGTTTGGTGTTTGAAGAGTCATGTAGTTTGGTGTTTGAAGAGTCATATAGTTTGGTGTTTGAAGAGTCATGGAGGATGTTCCAAAAGGCCTATATAAGGAAGTGCATATGTAAGTCAATTGAATAACTCGAAATACAAAGTTCATTTCCTCCTTCTAGAAAAACTATTCTCAACAAAAACTGGTATCAGAGCCAAGACACCTATGGCTTCTTCTAGTTCTATCCAAACCCAAGTGCCCCTCTTAACTAAAACCAATTATGGTAAATGGAGTATCCAAATGGAGGCCTTGTTGGGATCCATGAGAGCATGGAACACGGTGGTAAATGGAGCCAAGGAGGATGAGATGGAGAAGGAGAAGAAGGCGTTGTTCACAATCTACCAAGGAGTAGATGACGCCACGTTCGAGTTGATCGCCTCTGCAAAAACTTCTAAGGAAGCTTGGGAGATCTTAAAGAAAGCCTTTGATGGCGTAGAAAGAGTGAAGAAAATCCGCTTGCAATCTTTGCGAGCAGATTTTGAGGCCCTACAACAAGAAGGGTCAGAATCCATTGGTGATTACTTTCACCGAGTAAATTCCATTGTGCATGAGATGAGGCGACATGGTGAGAAGATTGAGGACGTACGTGTTGTGGAGAAGATCATGAGATCTCTACACTCATGATTTGATTATATCACTGTGGCGATTGAAGAATCAAATGATCTTGAGGATATGTCAGTGGAAGAGCTCCAAGGCTCTCTACAAGTTTATGAAGAAAGAGGCTTGCGAAAGAAGAAAGAAGAAGGAAAGACTATGGAGCAAGCGCTTCAAGCCAACTCTTCTCAAAAGAAGGATGGATCTTCAAGAGGAGGGTACCATCGAGGAAGAGGTGGACGTGGTGGCAAAGGACGAGGTGGTCGTGGTAACCACTTCAACGAACAAAGCAGCACCCATGGTGATGAAAGTGAAGGGAATGGTCGTGGAAGCCATGAAACTCGTGGCCGAGGCCGCGGTCGAGGTCGTGACCGGAAAGGAAGGTATGATAAATCTCATATCCAGTGCTATGTTTGTAAGAAATATGGCCATTTCTCCTATGATTGTTGGTATAATTCTGACAATGATGGTGGAGAAAAGGCTAATCATGTGGAGCTAAGTGAAGGACAAGTGTTGCTCATGTCCTATAATGAAATTGAGCCGCCTCAAACGGTCACATGGTTCATAGACACGGGAGCCTCAAATCACATGAGTGGAAGAAAGGAGTTCTTCACAAGGCTCGATGAAGGTCATCAAGGCTACATCACATTTGGTGATCTTTCCAAATGTCCAATTGAAGGAAAAGGTGATGTTGTCTTTAAACTTCAAAATGGTAGGGAGCTTGGCATCTCTGATGTCTATTATGTCCCTGCTATAAAAAGTAATTTATTGAGTATTGGACAATTGTTGGAAAGAGGATATGGCATCAAGACGAGCGATCTAGCTCTTAGCTTGTTGGATAAGAATAACAGGCTGATTACACATGTGAAGATGACAAAGAACAGGATGTTCCCATTGAAGCTCTCAATTGTGGAGTCGAGGTGCATGAAGGCAACGACTCAAGATCACAACAATCTGTGGCATCTTCGCTATGGACATCTCAATTTTGAGGCATTGAAGCTAATGGAGAAGAAGAAAATGGTGGTGGGATTGCCAAAGATTGATGCTCCTAACAACCTTTGTGATGTTTGCATTGTGGGAAAGCAACAAAGGGAGTCATTCAAGAAGTATGATGTCAAAAGAGCATCTAAGCGTCTACAATTGGTGCATTCAGATGTATGTGGACCCATCAAGCCCGAGTCTATTGGTGGTAATAGGTATTTCCTAACCTTTACTGATGATTTTAGTGGCAAGACTTGGGTGTATATGCTAAAAGAGAAAAGAGAAGTCTTCTCAAAATTCAAAGAATTCAAGAGCTTTGTTGAAAAACAAAGTGGATGTCTGCTTAAGTGTTTGAGAACTGATCGTGGAGGCGAGTATATGTCGCAGGAGTTTGAGAATTTCTGCAGGGAACATGGCATCCAACATCAACTCACTATACCGCAAACACCACAACAAAATGGTGTCTCAGAGAGGAAGAATAGAACAATTCTCAACATGGTCCGGTGTATGCTGAAGGAGAAAAATATCCAAAGGAATTTTGGGGAGATGCTGTGGCTTATTCTGTTTATTTGTTGAACAGGTTTCCAACGAAGAGACTTGAAGACATGACGCCAGAGGAAGCATGGAGTTCTCGAAAGCCAAAGGTCGATCATCTTCGAATCTTTTGAAGTGTTGCTTATGCTAAGATTTAGGAGGAGAAGCGCACGAAGCTTGAAGATAAAAGCCAAAGATGCATATTCTTGGGCTATGGTGAGAACTGCAGCGGATACAAGCTGTATAACCCCGTCACTTGCAAGATTGTGATGTCAAGAGATGTGAAATTTGATGAAGATCAAAGCTGGGAGTGGAAGACAATTGACATGGGGATTCTCATTCCTCTTGATGGTGAGGAGGAGAAGAGAGAGTCACCATCCACTACCTTAAATGAAGATTCAGACCATGATGATTCTACCAGTCCTGTACGCAAGACAAGGAGAGTTCAAGAGATTATGACTCCACTCAACCAGTTGAGCCTATTGATTGGGAGAACGAGGAGGAGTTCAACTTTTTTTTTCTTTTTGCAGGCTTTGATCTATGACATTTGAGGAGACCAATAAGGAGGCAAAATGGAGAAAAGCTATGGAGGAGGAGATCACTCCATCAAGAAAAATGATACGTGGGAGCTCACATCACTTCCACAAGATTCAAAACCCATTGGTGTTAAATGGGTATACAAGACAAAGAGAGATGCCAAAGGTGTGGTAGAGCGACATAAGGCGAGATTGGTCGTGAAGGGCTATAAGCAAAAGTATGGCATCGACTATGAAGAGGTCTTTGCCCTAGTAGCAAGGCTAGAAACGGTGAGGTTGTTGATCTCACTTGCGGCCCAACGACGGTGGAAAATGCATCAAATGGACGTGAAGTCGGCATTCCTAAATGGGAAACTTGAAGAAGAAGTTTATGTTGAACAGCCACCAGGATTCATTATTAAAGGGCAAGAAAAGAAGGTGTACAAGCTGAAGAAGGCTCTCTATGGGCTAAAGCAAGGACCAAGAATATGGAATTCAAGGATTGATAATTACTTCATGCAACAAGGATTTATGAGGTGCCCTGATGAGCATTCTTTATATGCTAAGGCAAACTCACATGGAGAAGTATTGTTTGTTTGCTTGTATGTAGATGATCTGATGTTTACAGGTAGCAGTCACTCTATGATCCAAGACTTCAAGCTCTCAATGAAAAAGGAGTTCGAGATGACGGATCTAGGCCTAATGAAATATTTTCTAGGCATTGAGATGCAACAAGGTGAAGATGGTATTTTTATTTCCCAATCAAAGTATGCAAAGGAGATCTTAGAGAAATTTGCCTTTGAAGACTGCCACCCAATTGACACACCTGTTGAGTTTGGTCTCAAATTAACCAAGGAGGGTGAAGGGAAGCTAGTCAACCCAACTTATTTCAAAAGTCTCATGGGTTGTCTAAGGTATTTGACTTGCACTCGTCCTGATATTCTATTTGGAGTAGGACTTGTGAGCAGGTTTATGGAGACCCCGAGAACCTCCCATTTGAAGGCAGCAAGGAGGATTCTTAGTTATATTAAAGGAACGGTTGATCATGGACTGTTCTACTCGCAGAATCACAACCTTGAATTGGTTGGTTTTAGCGATAGTGATTGGGCTGGAAGCCGTGAAGATCGAAGGAGTACAACTGGGTTCGTATTCTATCTTAGTGATGCTGCATTTACTTGGTCGTCGAAGAAGCAATCCATAGTTGCTCTTTCAACCTGTGAAGCTGAATATATAGCAGCAGCCGCTTGTGTTTGTCATGCTATATGGTTGAGGAGACTATTAGAGAGAATGACATTAAAGCAAGAAGAAGCGACCAAGATCTACATCGATAACAAGTCGGCCGTTGCTCTAGCAAAGAACCCGGTTCATCATGAGAGATCAAAGCATATTGACACTCGATTTCACTTCATAAGAGAACACGTGAAGATGAAGGAGGTGGAGTTGCACCACAAAAGTTCGAGTGATCAAGTTGCCGACATTTTCACAAAAGCATTGAAGACGGATGCCTTTCAAAAATTAAGGAAGAAGTTTGGCGTTCAAGTTCGTGGAGAAACAAGTTTAAGGGAGGAGAATGTTAGCTATTAAACTTGTTACATGCATTAGTAATTATGTTATTCATGTATTCATGCACTTATGAGATACATGTACATGAGAAATTCATGAACTACTTTGAAGAGTCATGTGGTTTGGTGTTTGAAGAGTCATGTGGTTTGGTGTTTGAAGAGTCATGGAGGATGTTTCAAAAGGCCTATATAAGGAAGTGCATATGTAAGTCCAATTGAATAACTTGAAATACAAAGTTCATTTCCTCCTTCTAGAAAAACTATTCTCAACAGAGAGAACTTGCGTGGTACAAGTCCAATTTCCAGAGAACTTGCGTGGTACAAGTCCAATTTCCAGACACATCCACAAAAAAATCAGAAAGGGGATAAGAAAATATTGTCTGCCAATAGTTAAGAATCGTACTTGGATATTAGACAACCATCTCTCTTTCACGCTGTGATGATACAGAGGATGGAAGAGAACTAATTGCAAACTAATTAAGATCATAACTTCTCCCAATGGATCAAACATTTGCATTCAGCTTGTTTCTCTTTTTGCCTCCTATCATTATTCTACTTCTAAGCATCAAACGAGGCAAATCCAGCAAGCTCAAGCTACCTCCATCACCACCAAAACTTCCCTTCATAGGCAACCTCACCTCTTGGGCTCCGTGCCTCATCGCTCCCTTCGTTCCCTATCGAACAAGCACGGCCCTCTCATGCTCCTCCAACTTGGTCAAGTGCAAACCCTTGTCATCTCATCGCCAGACCTGGCCCGCGATGTCATGAAAACTCATGATCTCATCTTTGCGAGCAGGCCCCCCTCGAAGATTGCCAGGCTTATACTTCACGGAAGCAATGATATTGCCTTCGCGCCCTATGGAGAGTACTGGAGGCAAGCAAGGAAGCTCTGTGTCACTCATCTCTTGAGTTCAAAGATGGTGCAATCATTTCAGCGTGTTCGAGAAGAAGAGGTGGAACTGATGATCGCCAAGATCTATCAAGTATGTTCTTCTCCTGTAGTTAATATGAGTGAGGTACTGAACTCGTTCGCAAGCAATGTCCTCTCTAGAGTCGTTTCTTTTGAGTTCTTTAGAGAAGAAGAAAGGAAACGGACTATGTAAGTTGGCGACGGAGAACGGTGAACTTCTTGGAGGTTTTTATGTGGGGGAATTCTTCCCGCAAATTGGGCGGGCGCTTGATATCTTCGGAATGGATGTGAGCTCGAGGGCTAAGAGAACTTCTGAGAAATGGAATAAGATCTTGATGAGGTTATCAGGGACAACGCAAATCGGTCTCAGAATGATACTGCTGATAAGAATATTGACTTCATCGATATATTGCTATCGCTTGAGAGGGAGCTCTCTAGTATTCATTTTCCATTTACAAGAGACAACATCAAAGCAATACTCATCGTAAGTCTTTTGATTATTCTTCTCTCTGAATATAGTTCTTTTTTATCCATGTCTCTATTATTTTAATGTAAATTCTTAAGTTCCTAACAGTTATCTCGTGGTATTTTTTTTTCTCTATTTTCTCCAAACTACATGTATGTGTTATGTCACGTGATCATTTTTTAAACTATAAATTAGCGAGGTGAGGAAAATAGCACTCACCTACTCGCTCTAAATGTGTTTACTAAAGAAGTTTATGCTTGATAATGAAGAAGGTATCTTTCCTTTCTCAAGAATTTATAATTACTTTTCTTATGCAAAAGGATAAAAAAAAACTTAATTTATTTCACATATAATTGCAAGTCCAACTGTACATAGGGGGTGCGAACGGGACGGGTTCGAGATCGGCCTGGTCTCGAACCCTTCGGGCAAAGGGCCGGGCCCGCACCTGTCCTCGCCCTAATTAACGAACGGCCCGGCCGATCCGGGACATTCCCCTTTGGGAGACTCGGGCCCGGCCGCTGACCCGCTCGGGATGGCCCGGGCCGGACATCGGTCGGGTCGGGCCAGATAATTAAAAAAAGAATAAATTTATTTGATTCTCTTTTATTTTTAGCACTCCAACGTGGCATTGTGATTGAGCATTGAAGTCGGGAGATGGGGGTGTTGGATTCAAACTTAGCAAAATCATTTTTTTTTTATACTTAAAAAAAAAAAAAAAGAGCAGGGCCATTGGAAGGTTTTCGTCAAAAAAAAACTACAAAATACCCCACAGACACCAACAACTAATAAAATTGTCATTGGGAGTGGGTGGACCGGCCATTGGTCGCAATTGCCCCCCCACCCGACGATCGTAGATTGGGACAGGCCAAAGCCGGGTCTAGGCCCAGGTCACCCGGGCCAGGCCAACCAGGGCCAGATACGTGCGGGGTCGACGGTCTACTCCGGCTCGGCCCGTTTCGCACCCCTCATTGTACATTCTAAAAGAGTAAAAAAGCAAAATAATGGTCATCCTTTCATGTCAACCATTCATATTCATATATAGTTGTGATCAAAAGCCACATGAACATAAAATAGGATTTGCAGCAGTTTTGTTGGGGAGCGCATTCCATCACAATCATATATTTTCGGGATATCGTTATGAAGTTAGTAGTACTATAATAAAATAGTAATACTAGCAACGTAAATTTTGACTTCCCTGAACTCTTAATTTATAGGATATGTTTGCTGCGGGGATTGAAACAACATACATAGTACTCGAATGGAGCATGGCAGAGCTCATTCGGAATCCTAAAGTGATGAAGAAACTGCAAAGTGAAGTGAGAGGTGCAGCCACGAGCAAAGATAGAGTCAGAGATGACGACTTGAGCAAAATGAGCTACATAAAAGCAGTGATCAAAGAGGTTATGCGTCTGCACCCCCCTATTCCACTGCTACTCCCTCGAGAATCCACAGAAAATTGCCAGTTGGCAGGCTATCAAGTTCCTAAAGGAACTCGAGTCCTCGTCAATGCTTGGGCAATTGGAAGGGACCCGAACTTTGGGAAGAACCTGATGAATTCAAACCTGAAAGATTCGAGAGTAGCAATGTAGATTACAAAGGAAGTGATTTCCAGTTCATCCCGTTTGGGGCAGGCAGGAGAATTTGCCCGGGCATGAGCTTCGCAGTGCAGAACATGGAGCTTGCGCTAGCTAACCTTGTACACAGGTTCGATTGGAGATGCCTGGAAACGCGAGCAGAGACGAGCTAGACATGACCGATACCCCGGACTCACATCTCACAAGAAAGAGAGACTCGACCTTGTTGCTCAACTCTTTTCTCAACAGTAAGGCTTGGATAATTAGCACATCTGAGAATTATGCTTACTGGGTGTGCGCGATCTAGAAAAACTAAGTATGTACTATGTACCTAGCTGCTGCTTCTACTACTACTACTCTGAACTACACTAGTTGTTGCATGACAAGTGCATAGTGCACGTAATCATAAAAAGAAAAAATGGCTATCAAAGGGTATAGTGTAATTTGCCGAAAAGAACCTGAAATAGAAGAGGATGCCATCAGATGATCAATCAAACTTTTGCAGCTTTAATTAGCTCCATAGGGCAATGCAGATAGGAGTAGATATAGTATAATCTGCCTTTAAAAGTATTTAGTGTTGTAACAATGAGACCACTAAGTTAATGAAAATGATATTGAGGGTTATCAAGGTGCACCTTAAATTTGCAGATAGCAATTGAGGGTTGCCACTGCCCTTCCAGCCTCTCCATAGCCATTCAGATCAGTGTGTTAGAAGAGAGAGAGAGAGAGAGTAGAAATGGTAGAGATATGGACCATATCACCTGCATTCAAGCATTCCTGCTGCTGCTGCTGCCAACAACAACAATAGGTTGAACATGCTAGACATGTAAATTAGCCCTCACCGGTGGAAGAATACATTGAAGCCACAAGGCAGACCAGTGTAACGAGCATGATACATGTATGGTTGGAACCAAAATTAATATGCTCGATACCAATTATTGCGTGCATAACCCGGGATACCATAATTACTATGATAACAATAGTTAGGAGATACGAGATCCCCATCGACGACCTCAAGTACGCCATGAGATCGATTAGCTCGAGTACACAAGATAAATATTAAAAGATATAAGAAGAAGAACACACAATTTAACGTGTTCGGCCCAAACTTGGCCTACGTCCACGGGGAGAGTACTTGAGAGAGTTTTATTAATAAACTTGATACAAAGAGATCTAAGTTTTACCTTGATGACACAAGAGTATTCACCTTCCCCTTGAATCTACGCCTAAATTACAAGAATACCTTCTCTCTATGCACCTTCACCTTTCTCCTCACTTTCTTGATTTTTTTAAGGCCTTCTTGGCTTTTAGGGCCATATGTTATTGTTCATCACAACTTTCTTCTACTCTTCTGCTCCACCAAAATTCTAAGTTATAATCCTTTACTTATAGGATTTTACAATGCAACTCCTAATTGGACTATAAAATAATCTTGGCCATTGGATGCTTGAAAAATCTTAATCAATCCTATTAGGAGTTGATCTTCTGATGTAGAAGAATTCTAGATCCTTTAATATTTAGAAACAAATCTTCATTGAATAGGAATTGAATATTTTTCATACTCCTTATGAAATGAAACTCGCAATCACCTGAAAAGGAAACTGCTTCACCTTGATTTGCTTCTTCTGCTTCAAGCCATCGTCTTCTCCAACTCAATGGATTTTCTTCGACCATCATCTCCTCTTGTAAAACAAGGTAAAATCCTAACATTCTCCCTTGACTTGCTTTTAAGTCTTTAGCAAAAACTTGATTTTTGAATTGCTATCTTTCCTTGGTTATAACCATGTCGTGAAGCCTTTAACCTTGCCCCCTCTCCCGGGGCATTTGGCGGATTCGCCACCATACCTTGGGCCATCTCGAACCTTACCCGAATGCACCCTTTCTTTAGTCGTCCTGCAACAATTAGACCCATTGTAATTTTTCTTAAAGCTCCACCTCAAAGTTAGCTCCCTAAACCTTTTCATTTAAACTCCTTGACCTAATTTTTTTCCCTTAACTTGCATTGCATCACCGCCGCCACCAGCAAATTTCACTTTGTGATGCCTTCTCGGCCATAGGGCTCTGCCGATCTTGAGGCAATCCGCCTCTAATTCTATCATGATCTTACCAATTTTACACGAACATTGTCAAAGACTTGTCGTGCTGTAATATCCCTAATCTAAAAACTACTGTATTTTTTGTTTTCTTCAAGTATTTATTTCTATTTACTGAGTATTTTTTTTAATCAAGTTAATTTATTATTTTCCAGAGATTATTATTATTAAATATGAAAATTATTTTGAGACAGTAAATGGTAATTTGGATTTTATGGTTACCATTATTTATCATTATCATTTCTTTAGCCTATTGTAATTATTAAATATTTTTATTAGTTGTTGATACTATTAGTAATTATCCCATTATTATTATTGTTCTTTTAGTATGATTGTTGTTTGTCAATTATTAATTGTGATTGGTATTACTTATTTTAATATTGGCATGTATACTAATCTTGGTGGTGGTGGTGGGTTCTTCTTGTTAGCTTTGACCCAATTCCCGATATCCATAACCAATTATCTAATTGGATCCATAAGCCCATTACTCTTTGACTGTTGAACCCCAACCCAACCCGTTGCCTAGACCGCTACCCATAAACCGATACCCAATACCACTCCATATCTAATCCAAAAACTAAACCTAAATCCATCTCTTCCTTCTCCAAACGCAGCCGCCAACACAAAACCCATGTTCTCTCCCTTCCTTTGGCCGAAGCTATCATCTCCTTCACTTGAGATCAGCCGCACCCCATCTGTAGCCGCCGCATGTGCAGGCCGGAGATTCCACCACAGCCCGGATCTCCCGCGGAGCAGTCCTCCTCCACCTCCATGGCCGAGCTCCTCCATCAACAGCCACCCTGGCGCGGCAGCAGGCCCCCCAGCAGCCTGGCGCGCAGTCCAGGCCGAGCACAGCCTTGTTGGCTGTCTTTCCTTCTTGGCTGCGCGACCAGCAGATCCAGCGCCGAGTTCCTCAACAGCCCTGCCCTGCCGCCTCCACAGCAGCAGCAGATCCCTCTCCACCACCCAGGCCGCCCCCCTTTTCCTCCAGCAGAGCCTCCTTGCGTGTGCACCCTCCGGCAAGCAGCCGCAGCACCCCGAGCCCCTGCAACAGCGACGGAGTTACATCAGCCAACGGCAACAGCAGCGAGAAACATCCAGTTCTGGACAGCAGCAGATCCATGTCCGCGCAAGTTCAGGCGAGCAGCCCGTTCTCCTGATCCACGCCAGGCCGTCGTCGGAGACTGACACAGTGACCTTCTCCAGTGCCTTGGCCACCCTCCCGTGCAGTCCGAAGGCGAGGGACGACACCACAGCGACCGCGGCAGCGACTCGCCCGGCGACGCGCACAGCAGATCCAGATCCTGCGCGCAGGCAGCGAGCGAGCGGCAATTCCAGGCCCTTCCGGCGAGCGCGAGATCCCCAGCTTGCAGCTAGGCCTTCCCCAGTACCCTGGCTACCCTCCTATGCAGTCCAACAGCGAAGAGCGGCACCACAGCGACCGTAATGGCGACTCGCCGGCGACGACCAGATCCCCAAAGTGAGTGTTTGCTCCTCCTTTCGATCCTTTATTAAAATGTATTTGAATTAATTATGATTCTGTGTGTACATAGATTAAAGTAGTAATTGTGTACATTGATATGTGTGAGAGAAGAGGCATATACATGTTTATGTGTGGGAGGATAGATCTTAGAAAGCCTCTGATATCTGTTCTGGCAGAGGTATTAGTCGACTAATACCTGTTATTAGTCGACTAACACCTCTGTTAGTCGACTAACCCAGGAGCCTAGTCGACTAGTATAGCTTTCAGGAATTATAGACTCTATGTATTTCCCTGCTAGTCGACTTGACCTCTTCTATAGTCGACTGATAGTCTTAGTAGTCGACTTATACTTTGCCCTAGTCGACTAACAAGTTGACCTGTAGCTGTGTAGCTCTCTGTATCCCTGTGTAGTCGACTAGCCATTCTTGTTAGTCGACTTGGCCTTGGTATAGTCGACTTGACCCACTTGATAGTCGACTAGTTATCTCCAGTCGACTTGTATCCTTCCTTAGTCGACTAATAGTAGTCTGTCAGCTATGTGTAGTTTCTTATTGGATGTAGACCTCACCTATGAGTCTTGTAATGGATATAGATGATGTATATGATATCGAGGGATAGATTACGGATGGAATGACTTGACTTATCATGATAGAACTTAGATGCATGCATATGATATGTATGATACCGAGTGTTGGGATATCATGACTGATCTTAATAGGAGAAGGTATTGTGATACTTATGAATCTGAGTTGTATGTTTGAGTGAGAAGATTAGTACTGGATATTGTTATATGTGGAACAATAATTATTATATCAGATTGCTAGATGTATAATGGAACTAGATGATTATGGAACTATTGAGAATATGAGTTGGCTGTAATGACTTCAGATTGATCTGGATTTATGTTATTTACATTGAATGATGATCAGTAGTTGGACATGACTTTATTAGTGAGTATTTGAGGACATAAAGATATGATTGAAGTAGTTGAGTAGATAATCTAGATCGCATGTGTTTGAGGATGTTTTCTATTTAATATGATTGGGGTATGTGTTTGACTTGTTGATCTCGAGGACATGCATAGTTATTGATTACACCTATTGATAGAGTTTGAGTTATGGCGATGGTAATCTAGTTGATATCAGCGATCTATATCTTGGAGTTTGATAACAGTTATGAATTGATCTCAATTATTGTGGTTATAGGACTAGAATGTATTGGTGTTGAGGAGAGGATTAATACAGATTCATGATATGGTAGTTTACCGTTTTGGCTTACACTGATACGGACTGATACTTAACGATTTGCAAGGATAGTATTGGGAATATAGTTGATGAAATAATTAATGATATCTCTTTAGTGTGGATGGGTGAGATTATGATCAGCTTAGTTAAGACTGTTTATGAGCAGTAGCTAGACTGTTACTGTTATTTTATCCATGTTATTGAAGTTACTGGGAAATGATTGTTTGACCGTACCACGGTACAGTTCTATTGTTCATCGTATACACGGTTACTGTTACTGTTACTGTTACTGATATTGTTCACTGTGTATACGATTACTGATTGACTGTTACTGTACTGATATTGTTACCGTCCCGTAGCATCCCAGTAATTGGAATGGCATAAGATATTAATTGTCACTAATGGCATTACCTCACTGACTGTGCACTAGACACCTTTTACTGGACCTTGACATATGACTGTATCACTGTTACTTGACATCTAATACTCCTGTACCCCCCTGTATCCATGTCCCATGCACTGTTGACCTGTTAATAGCACAGTCAAACCGGCGTCCGGCGGTTTGCCGCCTGGTGTCGGGATTGACGAGGATGTATCCCACAATCGTGCTAGCGTCCGGCGGATCTTGAAAGGAACTAAGTGCCACGTGGAGCAAAGTGCCACACCATACACATGGTGGGGGCCACCTCTTGAATCCACGGGGGCCACCTCTAGAATCTGTTTCCCTCAGAGCAAAGTGCCACACGGAGCAAAGTGCCACACCATACACATGGTGGGGGCCACCTCTTGAATTGTGGGGGCCACCTCTTGAATCTGTAGGGCTATCTATTGTACGTGACGCCTGGTGTTAGCGTGATATTGCACTCTCAGTGCCTATTAGCATCCACACGCATTTGTATGATGATAACCCCTAGGATGCATGTTATTTGGTTCTCTTTCCCTATTCGAACAATGATACTCGCATATCGGAGTTCGAATGAGTTCTACTGGTTGTGTGCATGGTGAACAGGGTGACTGTCGGATGTTGTGGGACGCCGGTGGGAAAGTGACAAAGATAACGTAGAACATTACTGATTGTTATTGAATGAATTGAATGAACACATTGTGTTATAGCCCGAATGGTTACCTCTGCCTTATGACCCATGACTGTATACATGATTGTAACCAGGACCAGATTTATGACCAGACTTGGATGCCAACCTAGTGACATGTGATAGATTACACGCCTTGACATTGATTGCATATTTACAGTTGTGCCATTTGTCTGCTACCTGTATTCATGTTTTATCATATGTGTACTGTTCAGTTATTTATTGTGTTATTTAGTCTTAAATCTGCAGTTGTTGTCTTACTATTATATATGCACATGGTTTCTTCTGCACGAGCTGCTTCCCTTTACACACACACTCATTATGGTCGCGTTCTGACGACCCTGGATTTGCACGTCCAGCTATGGACGATTGTTTCTAATGTGCAGGTGTTTGATGAGGCGGTACGCTTTGCGAGGAGCTTGGGTCCTCTTCCTTTGATTCTGGTATACTTGCATTTTATTCTTATTATGATTCTTTGATTCCTGTATATCACCTTTGACTTCTATTCAGCTGTCATTTTCTTCCTATTATTCATTGCTATCATGTGTAGTCTTATATGTATTATTGCAGTGATCTTGATTATTATAGTTCTGATTCATAGCTTGTTCAGGTTACAATTTAGGCTTAGCGTATATACGTGGGGTATTTTCCTCGCGTATATACGTCGCCATAACGTCTCCGTATCTTTAGGATCGGGGCGTTACAGAGTGGTATCAGAGCCTAGGTTCGACATAATGAGAACCTAGTTCCTACCTGTAACCTGAGACATTTATGTTGACACTGCAATATACATATACTATTCACGTGATAATATTGACTCTATTTGGAAATTGATCGTCCTCCCTTTGGAATCCCATTCTTGATATGTTGATATTCATGATTCCACACTTCAATTAGAGTGATTTGGATGTCCATCTTGATTTATCCTTCCTTCCTATTCATTCCTCCTGATTCTATCTCTTGAGATCGGTTACTCTATTCTGAAGTTAGTAGCAGAGATCAGAGCGCGCAGCGGAAGCGTGGTGTCCAACGAGGCGACATGGAAGCTTGTTATTTCTTCCTGGACTTTGATTCTTTTATCATTCCCTACTTTATTGAAATTTTGAGGACGAAATTTTTATTAAGGTGGGTAGAATGTAATATCCCTAATCTAAAAACTACTGTATTTTTGTTTTCTTCAAGTATTTATTTCTATTTACTGAGTATTTTTTTTAATCAAGTTAATTTATTATTTTCCAGAGATTATTATTATTAAATATGGAAATTATTTTGAGACAGTAAATGGTAATTTAGATTTTATGGTTACCATTATTTATCATTATCATTCTTTAGCCTATTGTAATTATTAAAATATTTTATTAGTTGTTGATAATTAGTAATTATCCCCATTATTATTATTGTTCTTTTGGTATGATTGTTGTTTGTCAATTATTAATTGTGATTGGTATTACTTATTTTAATATTGGCATGTATACTAATCTTGGTGGTGGTGGTGGTGTTCTTCTTGTTAGCTTTGACCCAATACCCGATATCCATACCCAATTATCTAATTGGATCCATAAGCCCATTACTATTTGACTGGTTGAACCCCAACCCGTTGCCTAGACCGCTACCCATAAACCCGATACCCAATACCACTCCATATCTAATCCAAAACCTAAACCTAAATCCATCTCTTCCTTCTCCAAAACGCAGCCGCCAACACAAAACCCATGTTCTCTCCCTTCCTTTGGCCGAAGCTATCATCTCCTTCACCTTGAGATCAGCCGCACCCCATCTGCAGCCGCCGCATGTGCAGGCCGGAGATTCCACCACAGCCCGGATCTCCCGCCGGAGCAGTTCTCCTCCACCTCCATGGCCGAGCTCCTCCATCAATAGCCACCCTGGCGCGGCAGCAGGCCCCCCAGCAGCCTGGCGCGTAGTCCAGGCCGAGCACAGCCTTGTTGGCTGTCCTTCCTCCTTGGTGCGCGACAGCAGATCCAGCCGAGTTCCTCAACAGCCCTGCCCTGCCGCCTCCACAGCAGCAGCAGATCCCTTTCTCCACCATCCAGGCCGCCCCCTTTTTCCTCCAGCAGAGCCTCCTTGCCGGTGCACCCTCCGGCAAGCAGCCGCAGCACCCGAGCCCTGCAACAGCGACGGAGTTACATCAGCCAACGGCAACAGCAGCGAGCAACATCCAGTTCTGGACAGCAGCAGATCCATGTCCGCGCAAGTTCAGGCGAGCAGCCCGTTCTCCTGATCCACGCCAGGCCGTCGTCGGAGACTGACACGGTGACCTTCTCCAGTGTGCCTTGGCCACCCTCCCGTGCAGTCCGAAGGCGAGGGACAACACCACAGCGACGCGGCAGCGACTCGCCCGGCGACGCGCACAGCAGATGCAGATCCAGATCCAGCGCGCAGAAAGCGAGCGAGCGGCAATTCCAGCCCTTCGGCCGAGTGCGAGATCCCCAGCTTGCAGCTAGGCCTTCCCCAGTACCCTGGCTACCCTCCTATGCAGTCCAACAGCGAAGAGCGGCACCACAGCGACCGTATGGCGACTCGCCCGGGCGACGACCAGATTCCCCAAAGTGAGTGTTTGCTCCTCCTTTCGATTCTTTTAATAAATGTATTTGAATTAATTATGATTCTGTGTGTACATAGATTAAAGTAGTAATTGTGTACATTGATATGTGTGAGAAAAGAGGCATATACATGTTTATTGTGTGGGAGGATAGATCTTAGAAAGCCTCTGATATCTGTTCTGGCAGAGGTATTAGCCGACTAATACCTGTTATTAGTCGACTAACACCTCTGTTAGTCGACTAACCCAGGAGCCTAGTCGACTAGTATAGCTTCCAGGAATTATAGACTCTATGTATTTCCCTGCTAGTCGACTTGACCTCTTCTATAGTCGACTGATAGTCTTAGTAGTCGACTTATAATTTGCCCTAGTCGACTAACAAGTTGACCTGTAGCTGTGTAGCTCTCTGTATCCCTGTGTAGTCGACTAGCCATTCCTGTTAGTCGACTTGGCCTTGGTATAGTCGACTTGACCCACTTGATTAGTCGACTAGTTATCCTCCAGTCGACTTGTATCCTTCCTTAGTCGACTAATAGTAGTCTGTCAGCTATGTGTAGTTCCTTTATTGGATGTAGACCTCACCTATGAGTCTTGTAATGGATATAGATGATGTATATGATATCGAGGGATAGATTACGGATGGAATGACTTGACTTATCATGATAGAACTTAGATGCATGCATATGATATGTATGATACCGAGTGTTGGGATATCATGACTGATCTTAATAGGAGAAGGTATTGTGAATACTTATGAATCTGAGTTGTATGTTTGAGTGAGAAGATTAGTACTGGATATTGTTATATGTTGGAACAATAATTATTATATCAGATTGCTAGATGTATAATGGAACTAGATGATTATGGAACTATTGAGAATATGAGTTGGCTGTAATGACTTCAGATTGATCTGGATTTATGTTATTTACATTAAATGATGATCAGTAGTTGGACATGACTTTATTAGTGAGTATTTGAGGACATATCAGATATGATTGAAGTAGTTGAGTAGATAATCTAGATCGCATGTGTTTGAGGATGTTTTCTATTTAATATGATTGGGGTATGTGTTTGACTTGTGATCTCGAGGACATGCATAGTTATTGATTACACCTATTGATAGAGTTTGAGTTATGGCGATGGTAATCTAGTTGATATCAGCGATCTATATCTTGGAGTTTGATAACAGTATGAATTGATCTCAGTTATTGGTGGTTATAGGACTAGAATGTATTGGTGTTGAGGAGAGATTAATTACAGATTCATTGATATGGTAGTTTACCGTTTTGACTTACACTGATACGGACTGATACTTAACGATTTGCAAGGATAGTATTGGGAATATAGTTGATGGAATAATTAATGATATCTCTTTAATGTGGATGGGTGAGATTATGATCAGCTTTAGTTAAGACTGTTTATTGAGCAGTAGCTAGACTGTTATTGTTATTTTATCCATGTTATTGAAGTACTGGGAAATGATTGTTTGACCGTAACCACGGTACAGTTCTATTGTTCATCGTATACACGGTTACTGTTACTGATATTGTTCACCGTGTATACGATTACTGATTGACTGTTACTGTACTGATATTGTTACCGTCCCGTAGCATCCCAGTAATTGGAATGGCATAAGATATTAATTGTCACTAATGGCATTACCTCACTGACTGTGCACTAGACACCTTTTACTGGACCTTGACATATGACTGTATCACTGTTACTTGACATCTAATACTCCTGTACCCCCCTGTATCCATGTCCCATGCACTGTTGACCTGTTAATAGCACAGTCAAACCGGCGTCCGGCGGTTTGCCGCCTGGTGTCGGATTGACGAGGATGTATCCACAATCGTGCTAGCGTCCGGCGGATCTTGAAAGGAACTAAGTGCCACGTGGAGCAAAGTGCCACACCATACACATGGTGGGAGCCACCTCTTGAATCCACGGGGGCCACCTCTAAAATCCTGTTCCCTCAGAGCAAAGTGCCACACGGAGCAAAGTGCCACACCATACACATGGTGGGGGCCACCTCTTGAATCTGTGGGGGGCACCTCTTGAATCTGTAGGGCTATTCTATTGTACGTGACGCCTGGTGTTAGCGTGATATTGCATTCTCAGTGCCTATTAGCATCCACACGCATTTGTATGATGATACCCCCTAGGATGCATGTTATTTGGTTCTCTTTCCCTATTCGAACAATGATACCCGCATATCGGAGTTCGAATGAGTTCTACTGGATGTGCGGGCTCCAGGGTGAACTGTCGGATGTTGTGGGACGCGGTGGGAAAGTGACAAAGATAACGTAGAACATTACTGATTGTTATTGAATGAATTGAATGAACACATTGTGTTATACCCCGAATGGTTACCTCTGCCTTATGACCCATGACTGTATACATGATTGTAACCAGGACCAGATTTTGACCAGACTGGATGCCAACCTAGTGACATGTGATAGATTACACGCCTTGACATTGATTGCATATTTACAGTTGTGCCATTGTCTGCTACCTGTATTCATTGTTTTATCATATGTGTTACTGTTCAGTTATTTATTGTGTTATTTAGTTTTTAAATCTGCAGTTGTTCTTACTATTATATATGCACATGGTTTCTTCTGCACGAGCTGTTTCTCCTTTACACAACACACTCATTATGGTCGCGTTCTGACGACCCTGGATTTGCCGTCCAGCTATTGGACGATTGTTTCTAATGTGCAGGTGTTTGATGAGGCGGTACGCTTTGCGAGGAGCTTGGGTCTCTTCCTTTGATTCTGGTATACTTACATTTTTATTCTTGTTATGATTATTTGATTCCTGTATATCACCTTTGACTTCTATTCAGCTGTCATTTTCTTCCTGTTATTCATTGCTATCATGTGTAGTCTTATATGTATTATTGCAGTGATCCTTGATTATTATAGTTCTGATTCATAGCTTGTTCAGGTTACAATTTAGGCTTAGCGTATATACGTGGGGTATTTCCTCGCGTATATGCGTCGCCATAACGTCTCCGTATCTTTAGGATCGGGGCGTTACACGTGCCATGCTCTTCCATCGATCACTTGGTGATGGTTTACCTTCCATCGATGTTTTAGCCTTGAAACTTACTGTCTTCACATAACTGCCATAGTCTTATCAGGCCTTCCGTCACACACTATCATGGTCTTCCTTCCATCATTCAAGGTTGCATCTACTATAGTATTAATGTTTTCCAGATCTATTGCCCTGCTATTGTTTATCATCAAATCTGATAGATCCACCAATGCCTGCAATAATCTCACCTATCACGACTAGTCCGTCGTAACTTTGACCGTGATCTCTGTCAATTTCTTTAACCGATCTATACAGAACCTGCATCAGATATTAGAATCTCCTCGATCTGCATCCACCATTACATTCAAATATTGGAAAACATAGGGTTTGATACCTTGATTATCTGAATCCGACTACGATGCACGATCTAACTTCTGATCAATCTCATCTGTTGATCGTCTTCATCACCCTCTGCTGATTTTTCTTTGACTTGCTGCTGTAGTGAGCCTCCATAGGATCCCTTGTGTGACGCCTCTGTATGCTCATCGAGCTCGTCTTGCCGTCGGCTATTAGCGAATAATCCGATCATCGCCGCTACATCTACTGTGTTCAGATCTGAGCATCATTGAGCCTTAACAATTCTACCTTGATCAATATACTCCTAAACTCATCGATCTTTACCTTAGAACAAAGTGAAAAACACCTAGAGGGGGGGTGAATAGGTGCAAGTGCTATCTAGTGAACTAAGTGCTCTAAATGCGGAAGCTTAAAACAATTCTTGCAACACAATTAATACAACACACAAGTGTAGCCGAATTCCCCATGAAGGGCTCTGGACTAACTCCTCTTGATTCTCCTAATATGGGTTGAGGTGCTATGTGAAGCTCTTGTGGTAAGTACAAGTGAGGCACACACAAACAACCAAGCATACACAAGATATAGCAATATGAAAATATGCAAGGTACAATGCAAGCAATGTATGATATGAATAATGAATGATGCTTTGCACAATTAAATGAGAGAGAGTTAGAGAGACAAGTGGATCAAACGCTAACAACAAGATATATTTCGAGGTTCGAGCCCCTAGCTCTACATCCTCGCCTACACCACCGTGTAGGATTTCCAATCCACTATCTCCCACCGAGGGAACCTCTACCGAAGAGGATTTGTTACAACAATAGGAGTACCAAACTCCTCTCTCAAACACCACCTCACAACCGAGGGGTAGGCCCGTAGCCAACAAACCACCTCTACCGAAGAGGGTTACAAATACCAACTCCACCTCTCACTAGAGGGAGCAAACAACAACCAACTCCACCTCTCACTAGAGGGAGCAAACCACAATCCTCAACCTCTATCGAAGAGGGAGAAACCCAATCAAAGCAAGGGTTTACAATCTTGGAGGCTCAATCAATCTCAAACAATCTCTCTTTCTTTTCTCTTTTCCCACAAACAAATGATCCTAATAGAGTAGGATAGAAGATAGCTCAAGTATGGAAAACTAAGTGTTTTGATCAAAGAAACTCTTAGGAAAACACCAAAAATGATATAGAGATTTTTGCTCAAAAACAATTCCCAAAACCTAGTTTCTTTGAAATAAACAAAAACACTTAAAAACAAATAGAATGAATCTTTTTGCTCTTTAAACTCTTTTAAAAACTTCTTTTTAAAACCAGAGAATGGGAGAAAATTAGCTCTAAAAATCTTGGCCAAAATCCAAAGAAATGGGGTTTAAATAGTCCATCAGAAAACTAGCCGTTAGGCCGATCTGGCAGCCTGACAGGCTACCGGTCGGCCGGCCGGCCGACCGCCAACGGTCAGAAATGTGACCGTTGGGGAAACCCGGTCGACCGCCCGGTCGACCCAAATAAACAGAGAGCTCTGCTCTCAGGTCGATCGGCCGCCCGGCCGACCGTCCCTGTGACTGCCAAACGTGCACAGGCTTGTGCACGTCGGTCGACCCCAGGGTCGACCGGCCTCTGGTGCAGTCGACCCGTGCGGTCGGCCGACCTGGCCTATCAGCCACTGTTCTGGGACAGAAACACATGTAAAATATTTTTCTAAAAATCTTTTATCTCTTTTAAAATTACCATAAAAATTATTTATCATTTTACTTTGATAAACACACTTGTGATAAAAATTTCATGACATATATCAACATATTCAATAATTTTTGTGTCTTGCAAGTTTTATCAAAAACCAACACTTGTATTTTTATCAAACTTGAATTTTCAATACATGAATAGGAAAGTCAAAATAAGTTTGTTTAAAAGTTAAGCATGCATGTATAGAATGAAACAACTATACATATATCAATAACTTGTTTTGATCAACTATTCATGTAACCAAAAACCAAACAAAACGTGTGTGTTATGTGCACTTGAGCATATCAACTATACTAAGCTTACAAATGGATCTAAACACACTATCTAAACTATGGATACCTAAGTCTTCTTGACGATCTTCATCTTCAAGTAGACCCGATCCAAAACTCCATCCATGGGTAGGCAATGTGTGATCTTGAAGCTTGAGCCCTGGAATCACCAGAAAAGCTTCTAAACTCCTTGTTGAAGCTAATCACCAACTAATATCTTGGTTAATGATCTGAAACTTAAACACCACAAGATTATTAGTAAACATAACTACATGAGTTAATCATCATCAAAACTAGAGTGGAAGGCCTAGGGCCAACAATCTCCCATTTTGATGATGACAAAACTCATGGAGTTATATATGCATGGATTAAAGTTAAGCTTCAAGGAAGCTCCCCCTTAACTCATGCATAAACAAATAAACAATAAATATGCAATGAATGGCAATGCATTATATCATGCATGAAAAACAAAAACCAAAACATGTTCTAGGCTCTAGATACCAATGAAATATTCACAATAAACATGTTCTAGATATCAATTAAAATCATAATATATGCAAAAACAAAGCATGCATTTAAACTCAAAATCTTTCTCCCCCTTTTTGTCAATCATCACACAAAGGGGTAAAAACAAATCAAAACAGAATGCATAGATATGCATAAACAATAAACAATAGATGTACAATGAATATTAAACAAATTCTTCTATCAACAAAACATGTTCTAGACACCAATGAAATGTGAAAGGTGCTTAGATACCAATAAATGAATAAACTTTTCCCTTTTTTTTTAAATAAATGCATACAAAGACATGCATATAAATCCAAATCCTTCTCCCTTTTTTTTTTATAACACAAATGATGTAAATAAGGGGTAAATAACAAATCATAAGATGTACACTCAATTAAGATACCAAATGAAACTTATATGTCAATGAAGTACATCTTGATACCAATTGAAAGTGAACATACCAAAACAAATTTTGAGATACCAATTTAAAACATAAACATCTTGATATCAAAAGATAGTATTTTTTTTCTTTTAAGCTATATAAACAATTTTGATTGTGATATCATATGCTTAAAATAAACATCAAATTTTCAATCATAAAGTGTGGGAGTGGAAATCAAATACCAATTGAAATATGAAAGTCAATTTTTCTCCCCCTTTATGAAATACAAACTAAAACAATGCGTAGGCTTGATACCAATTTAAAAGTAATCAATTGAAATAGGATAATCATTAAGGTTTTCAAGCTTAGCATAAACAAATATTTGTGCTCTAAGATATAGGAATATAGTAGGCACAAATAAAACATATATGTAAAAAATAGATATCAATATACATTGATACCATTGAAATGAAAGCTATACTATGGTTATATGAATGTATGCTTTCAATTCACTTACATAAAACAATCATGAGTATACAAGAGAGGTTAAAATTGATACCAATTGAAAGAGTCCAATGATACCAATTGAAATAACAATAAGATCAAGTGTATATCTCATATCAAACTGAAGAATACGAACTAGTTAAAATGGAAATTTTTTGTTAACTAGTACGAAATCCTTCAAGTAAGGAATAAACTAAAAAATTTTCATAAACACATGTAAATCACATAGCACTTAAAAACACTCAATATTCAATAAAGTCCATACATGCTCATGAAAACATACTCATGAGAAATATTTAAAAGATGATGAGTGTACAAGTAATTGTGACATGGCATTATGAAATTTCCAATTAGCTCAAAATTCCTTGAAACAAGAAAATCATCAAAACAAAACTATCTAATCTTCAAGGTATATGTATGAATTGTCAACACAATAAGTATACATACATATCCCTAAACACAATTGAGTCCATATATATAGATTTGCATGAAAGGCAAATGACTCAAAGGGTATACATGTATAGCTTAAGATTTGACAAAATGCACATATACATGAAATGTAAAACACATGATCTACAAAACAAATCCAAAATGGGAATACAAGTTTATAAATATGAATCATCAAAACTAGACTATACTAGCACATCTAATGGGTTCAAATAAGCATTCAAGCTCAAAACATATAGATTTATTTGTGGCCCACTATATGCACAAGTATAAAATCCTAGTCTTAATGAAAACTAACATCTAAACAAGTAATCTTAACATGAAGCATCAAAACACGATAAAAAATTAACATGATAAACATAAACATGAT
>JAVJIF010027499.1:0-16037 GCA_038442645.1 Agave tequilana
GGCGTATACATTGGGGCATTGAAACAACACTTGCTCAAGTAATCTCTATCATTGATGACCAAGACCATTAAGCAACAACATTTGAATCATCTCTTTACTTAAGAATGTTAGTTATTTACTAATTGTAGTAATTGGGCGTATACATTGGGGCATTGAAACAACACTTGCTCAAGTAATCTCTATCATTGACGACCAAGACCATTAAGCAACAACATATTTTTTTTTTGGTAAGCAAGCTTATAGCCAGGATAATTGCTTGAGTTTTTGAATCCCATGTCATAACTTTTGGGAAGAAATTGTTTCAGGCTTCACTAAAAAAATGCTCCATTTTGCCCCCCTCTAAGCTGTCTCTCATGTTAAACGCAGGGGATCGCTAGAGATCACAAGTAATAAGGTTCAAGAGAAAGCAAAGGAGGTTCTTCTTTACTACTATAACTGCCCACTATTAGTTCTTCTACAGCTAAAGATATAAAAGTCAGGCATCACTACAAAAATTGCTCCACATTACCTCCTCAAAGCTGCCTTTCATGTTAGTGTAGGTGTTTCTGTACGGGCCCAAGTTATAAACTTCAAGAGAAAGCAAATGAAGATTCTTCTTTACTACTACAAATCCCCATTATTAGCTTTTCTACAGCTAAAGATAAAAGCAGACAGCCTAGAGAAATATGCCAAACAGTTCACATAACTACAAAGAGGTACATTAAATAGAGGACCCTGATGGATGATCACTTGTAAGCCAATATCACGGGCTAGGATTAAAAAGTTGTTTATTTATATTCAGTCACACCTACAAGGATACAGCCTTTTCACAAATGCATCTGGTTGAATAATGCCGTCACCCAGCAGTCTCTAAGGAGACTTGTTTCCCAGAGTAGGGAATCATCTATAAATTAGATACTAGAGGAATCCTGCCTCCCTAGTGCGTGAACTGATATCCACACAGGTCAGCCTAAAGGAAACACAGCAACAGATTAGTTATCTCGTAATAAGTTGCTTCCACAGGAAAAAGAGTTGATAAGATTAAGGAATGCTGTAGACATCCAAAATGCAACATCTCCCGAGTCCAGTGAACAGATGAGAAAGATAGCTGAAGAAGCATGCTACTATATTTGCAAGGATGAATTTGACTGTCCAATCAACAACAACAGTCCAAGAAGAGCTAAAAAGCGAATATGCTACTAGAAGAATTCTAGCAAGGCATTTTGACAATATCACGGAGGTTTAATTAGAAGAGTGAATGAACATGATAATTGAGAGGACAAGTTAATACCAGAGAACTTCTTTGTGGAATCAGGCATGAAGAAGATACAAGGATGAAGGGTAACTTTAGACTTACCCTGAACTAACTACTAGCAAATATAAAGTTTGAAACATGGTTTGAAATCTTGGAATAAGAATCGGAATCAGAATTAGTTGATAATTTTAAGAATCGGTATCGGTCATATTGGCCATGTCGGTCATTTTATCGCGGTGGTGTCGGTCTCGGGCAAAAAAAAAAAAGAAAAAAAAATGTAAAAATCATTTAGATGATTAATAATATTTTGACATATCTTTAAAATAATTTGATAGAATTTGAATCACATTTCGGCAAACTTTACAAAACATAGTAGTTAGTGCAAAGAATATATATATATATATATATATATATATATATATATATATATATATAGTCTTGTGTCCTTCCAAAAGGATTTGAGCCCAGATCCTTCCCACTCAAATTCAACCCTCCGACATTCGAATATAAGATCCACTCTGTTGAAATTGATCTATATTATTTCAAGTATATATAAACTAAAAATCAAGTATTTTTAATATTTTTTGCCCATCCATCAAGCGACGCAAAATGAACGGTCGAAAGTAGTGAGTTGGTTAGATCTATGTCTTTAGACATACAAATTCTTGATCCGACCATTTCATTATGATCTAAACATTTAAAAACCCCTACAAACCAATTTTGGTTAGGATTCAAATATTCTACACCGTTAAATTAACCAACTCACTATTTAAGCCGTCCGTTTTTTCCCTACTTGATGGATGGGCCATAAGTATTCAAAACACTTGATTTTTGGTTTATAGATACTTGAAATAATATAGATCAACTTCAACGGAGTGGATCTTATATTCAATGTCGAGAGTTGAATTTGAGTGGGAAGGATCCGGTCTCAAATCCTTTTGGAAGGACACAAGTCTATCTCTCTCTATATACATATATATATATATGTATATGTATGTGTGTATATATATATGGGTAGAGTTACAATACACATAGGTGTAACTAAGTCAAGTTACACGCATCATTTTTAACCACATAAAAAATATTTTTTAAACACCTTATGGGGACCACTTATATTACTTTTTATATGTATCTCACCAGTAAAATTTTTTGTGGTTAAAAATGGTGTGTGTAACTTAACTTAGTTACACCTATGTGTATCGTAACCTTGCCATATATATACATACATATTATATATAGACTTGTGCCCTTCCAAAAGGATTTGAGTCTGAATCCTTCCCACTCAAATTCAACCATCCGACATTCGAATACAAGATCCACGCCGTTGAAGTTGATCTATATTATTTCAAGTATCTATAAATCAAAAAGCAAGTGTTTTTAATACTTTTTGCCTATCCATCAAGCGACACAAAATGGACGGCCAAAAGTAGTGAGTTGATAGATCAATGCCTTTAGACATACAAATTCACGATCCAGCTATTTCATTATGATCTAAACATTTAAAAACCCCTACAAACTAATTTTTGTTAGGTTTCAAATATTCTACACCGTTAAAACTAACCAACTCACTATTTAGTCCGTCCGTTTTTCCCTTACTTGATGGATGGGTAAAAAGTATTCAAAACACTTAAATTTTAGTTTATAAATACTTGAAATAATATAGATCAACTTCAACGGAGTGGATCTTGTATTCGAATGTCGGAGGGTTGAATTTGAGTAGGAAGGATCCAGACTCAAATCCTTTTGGAAGGACACAAGTCTCTCTCTCTCTCTCTCTATATATATATATATATATATATATATATATATATATAATATATATATATATATATATATATAAACAGTTGGATTATTTACATGAAACGCGGATAAATTAATTAATAATGATTTTGGTAATAAATTTAATATTTATGTTTTTGTTAAATGTGAACAAACAAATTAAATAATTATTTAATCAGATAATTGATTAACTATATTTATGCTAACAAATTAAATAATTATTTTTTGCTAACCAACTAATTTGATAACTAATTCATTAAATTTTTGAAACAAATAAATTTGTAAATCTAGTTTAATTATCAAAATTTTATAGAATTTTTATATTTAATTTTGTCAAATTATAAATTTAATTAAATTAGCATGTATTGTATTTGGGCATATCCCACTAAGAGACTAATCCGTGACTAGTCGACTTGCGTTAACAGACTAACCAAATGGGTTAATGTGTCTATATACTTAATCACCCTTAATTTATTAATAACAATAATCATTAATTACTACTATGTTACTTAATCATTAATTATTAATTATCTCCTTTTCTCGATCTCTCCATGCACCCTCTCTCACACCCCTGATTCTCTCTCTATGCATGTGCCCTCTCTTGCCCCCCTCTCTCTACATGTGCCCTCTTTTACCCCAACCTCTCTCTATACACGCACGTGCGCCTCTCCCCCCTTATCTCTCTCTACACGCGCCCTCTCTCTTCTTCAATCTCTTTCTACAAGCGCCTTCTCTCTCTCTCTCTCTCTCTCTCTCTCTTTCTCTCTCGATCTTTCCCCTGATCTCTTTTCGTGATCTCTCTCTGCAATTTCTCTCTCCTACTGATCTCTCTCAACTCGATCGCTATACCTGATCTCTCTTCTCGTTGCGCCCTCGAACTCTCTTTTCGATCTCTCTCCCCCATCAACAATGCTCTATTTTTCAATTTTTGACCATACACAGATTGGGGAAGATGGAGACAAATTAGAGAAAATGAAGCTATTGCAGACCAGCTTGTAGGCCGATACGAGCCTGTAGAGAAATAGAAACTCTAGAAAAGGAACTGATTAATTAACCTACGAGAAGGTACAAGGCATATATAGAAAACAAGATGGGTATATGAGTAACTACCCAATAACCCAATACTAATAACTAATCTTAACACTCTCCCTCAAGCTGGAGCATAGAGATCTAACATGCCCAGCCCAGCTTGTTACATAGATTAGAAAACACCTGACGTGAGGCAGCTTTGGTAAGGTAATCAACCAACTGCTTTGAAGACAGTGTGAACTGGAACGTTACCACTTTTTTGTCTAAGCATCTGACAAAATGACAGTCAATCTCAATATGTTTGGTTCTTTCTAGAATACAAGATTCTGGGCAATATAGATAGCACACTGATTATCACAATACATAGACATGAGCCCAAACTATCTGAAACCAAGCTCCATCAGTTGATCTTTTAACCACACCATCTCGCATGCCGTATGAGCCATAACTCTATACTCATTTTTTGCACTTGAGCGACACACAATACCCTACTTTTTGCTCCTCCAAGTCACCATACTTCCTCCAACAAAGGTGCAATACTTAGTAGTAGACTTCCTATCTCCTCATTCACCAATATATCCTGAATCCGAATATTCAAAAATGCGTACATGCCTATGTTTCCTGTACACCAACCCTTTTTCCTAGACAACCCTTGATGTAATCCAGAACCCTTATCGCAGCTAACCAATGAGTCTCTCTGGACTGATGAATAAATCTACTTAGTACCCCTACAACAAAGGTTATGTCTGACCTAGTGACCGTGAGATATATCAACTTTCCAATCAACCTTCTATATCTTCCTAGATCATCAAGTTCATCATTATCATCAAACTATAAATCGACATTGGCTTCCATTGGAGTGGTAGTAGGCTTGCATCCCAAAAGACCTGCTTTCTCAAGAAAATCCATAACATACTTTCGCTGAGAAAGAAGTATATTGTCTTTTTAATGTGCAACTTCAATTCGCAGAAAGTATTTTGGACGTCTCATGTCTTTAGTCACAAAATGACGCTTAAGATACTGATTAGTCTCTAATAACCCAGCTGAATCACTACCAGTCAGCAAAATATCATCAACATAAACAGTCAGAACTATGATGCCAGACTTTGTGCGATGAACGAAGACAGAGTGATCCGAATGACACTGGTGAAATCCAATAACAGAAATGGTAGGGGTGAACTTCTCAAACCAAGCCCTTGGACTCTGCTTGAGTTTATATATGGCCTTCTTGAGACAACATACTTTTGTTCCCCTCTGAGCAACACAGCCTGGGGATTGCTCCATATAAACTTTCTCCTGAAGATCCTCATATAAGAAAGCGTTCCATGACAGGTTAACAACAATGAAGAACAAAATCCTGATAGAATTCATCATGGCAACTTGCGAGAATGTCTCAAAATAGTCGATGCCATATGTCTGAGTATAACCTTTGGCTACAAGCCTGGCCTTATATCTATCCACAGATCAATTTGAGCGGTACTTTAAAGTAAAGACTCAGCGACAACCATAGCAGCAATATATGTTAGTGCCGAAACCAACTCCCAAGTTCCTCTAGAAGCAAGAGCTTCTATCTCCTCATTCATAACCTGCTTTCAGGTAGGTACCAATAAAGCCTCTGTATAAGACCTGAGTATAAAGTCAGAAGACAATGATAGGGCAAACTGACAAAAAGTGAGGTTAAGGTGATCATACGAAATGAAATTCAAAATAGGATGGATCAGTGCAAGACCATTTACCTTTTCGAAAGGCAATAGGAATATCAAGATCAGAGAGAGATGTTGATGGTGAAGGAGGATGACCGTCTACTGGGGAGGGAATATACGGAACTGGTTCGGAGGCAGGAACCTTTCTGCGATGAGTGTAGACGTATCTGAAATCCCGACCTGGCTTGGTTGCAGGGGATCCTGAGTTTCTACTGACGATACTGGCGAAGAAAGGCAACAACACAATCAGTGATGGAGGAACTATCTCAGATATAGTGATAGGAACCCATGAAGACAAATATGAAACAGACTCAAAGAACGTAACATCAGCATACACCAAATACTTCATGGTGGAGGGATTATAGCACCGATATCATTTTTGTGTTCTAGAATACCCAATAAAGACATACTTTATAAATCTAGGAGATAACTTGTCTTGCCCAGGAGGTAAGTCCTGAACAAAATAAGTGCAACTAAAAACACGGGGAGTCATGGAGAAAGGTGTTTTGCTAGGAAATAGACAAGAAAAAGGAGATTTTTTTATCGAGAATAGAAGAGGGCATTCTATTAATCAGATGACAAGCACTTAACACAACATCAGACCATAAATATTTTGAGACACTCATATGAATCATTATGGTTCTAGCGACATCCAGAATGTATCTATGTTTACATTCAACAACTCTATTTTGTTGGGATGTATGAGAACAAGAGGTCTGATGAATAATTCCATTTTTGGATTAAAAAATAGATACTTAACATACTCCAAGGCATTGTCAGTACGAAGCACACGAATTAAAGTAGAAAACTATTTTTTATTTCATTAAAAAAAGTTCAATAACACTGGAGACTTCTGACCTCTCTTTTAGGAGATACAATCACATCATGCGAGATAAGTCATTAACAAAGAGCAAAAATATCAAAACCCTTAATGGAGGGTACACGACTAGGATCTCAGATATCAGAATAGACAAACTCGAATGCAGAACTAGTACGATTATGACTCGACTCGAAAAAGTAGCACGATGACGCTTACCTAACTCACAAGACTCACAACCTAAACAAGAAATAGAGGACTCAAAAGGAATAACAGCGCAAAATTTTTGCACCGAAGGATAACCCAAGCGTCAATGCCAAAGTAAAACTGGATCAGACTGACCTGCAATCAAGCCAGTAGGGGTCACTCGATCATCCAAATAGTATATGCCTCCTCGCTCATGCTCCAAACCAATCCTCTTCTCAGTCGACTGGTCCTGTAACACACAATGAGAAGGAAAAAAATTTATTTTGTAGTTATTATGTTTAGTAAACTGGCTGATAGACAAGAGACTAACAGAAAATCGTAAAACATATAAGACATCAGTAAGGGTCAAGGATGGAGTAACTTGACTAACCCATTCCCTAATATAAGGGATTGGGTACCATCAGCAATTTTAACAGAGGGGTGGACACGTAACAACTTTAATGAAACAAACTCTTGTTTAGTACATGTCATATGAGATGAGGCTCCTGAGTCTAATATCCAGGACTTTTGAGGAGAGACAGTATAGGCGTGCATACTTGAAGCAGATGCATGAGTCGTTGAAAGATCATTCTGAGAGAACTCTGGCTGTCGGAGTCTATCATACTCCTCCTACGACAGTACAACCGTGGAAGAGCTAGGAATAGCAGATGAAAAACTCTGAATAGTACCACACAGGGCAGGAGAACCAGTATCAGATAGTTGTGCTCACTCAAGACGTTCAAATTTCTCCCAGCACTTTTGGGAGATGTGATTGCTACATCCACATACCTACATTGCCCGGGGCCTTTCTCAGAGGTACTCTGTCTGGCTTCATAAATTCACGTCCACCCCAACGAATCCACATCCTCGTCCTCCAAAATCGCGGCCACGACCACGACCTCTACCACAACCGAAAATCATGGCAGACTGCTCAATTGATGGTGCAGATGAAACATCGAATCTAGTAGAGACCCTCATAATTCTCGAGAAGGTGGCAGTCAACGTGAAAATACAATCTCCTCTAAGTATCTAACCTGACACCTGGGATCATAGTGTAGGACTCAAGCCAGATATTAATTTTGATACCGCTAGATCCTGACGATATCCCCTCAATGTTGCCGCATCAGTAATATCAGGTTGATGCATCTCTAACTCATCAATAAGGCCTTTGAGTTCGCCATACAACTCAGGTACAAATCTGTCTCCTATTTGAGCTCAAATAGATGCTCATAGATCTCAAACACCCTCGAGGGGTTCTTGTCATAGTCAAGAATATAACACTACCACTAATTCTCCTCTAGACTGTTGAGAAGTCATGTCATCACAGAATAATCTCCAGTAAGACAGGTCACATAAGTAGAATCTGAAGTAGCAGGTGGATCTTGAAGGAGGTGAGCCAATTTGTTTTGAGCGCCAATGAATATACGGAATGCCTGCACTCATAACAAGTAATTGGACCCATTCCTTTATCGTAGTCCCCAGCATTGTCTTGGGAATAGAGTCTCAACCATCAGAGAGGAGATCATAGAGGAGGAGGAACTTGTAGTCTCAGACATAGTAGCCAGTAAACATATCACCAGAAATCAGACAATAGTAGTAGAAATATCCAGTAAATAAGAAAAATAAGCAACTTAGTTACCAGATAAAGACATAGATAGCCAGAATTGCATCAAGAAAATAATCTCTCAGCCTGAAATGACCAGATCAGATGTAAAAAAATCTGATTTTTTAAGCATTAAAAGATAAGATCTCACCGGAGAAGTCTTGTAGAGCATCTAAAAAGCCAAATCAGAAGTAAAAATCTGATTTTAAGTATTAACAAATCAGATCTCACTAGAGAAGTCTTGTAGAGCATCCAAATAGCCAGATCAGACGTAACAATCTAATTTTTTGAGTAGTAATGGCCTATTTGAGACCTCAGGAGGAGGAGGGGCGACACCTTGGAGAAGGTGGAGGAGAGGGGCGGCATCGTTGTTGGAGGTAAGGAGGAGGGGCGGCACTATTAGGGGAAGTTTGGGGAGGGCGACACTATTAGGTAGACTTAGAGGAGGGGGCGGCAATGGTAGAGGGGGCGACACTGTATGGAGAGGTGGGAGGGTGATGTTTGAGGAGGAGAAGAATTTTGAGAAGGTGGTGGATTTTAGGGTTAGGGTTTACCTTGCTCTGATACCATGTAGAGAAATAGAAACCCTAGAAAAGAAATTGATTAATTAACATAAGAGATGATACAAGGTATATATAGAAGACAAGGTGAGTATATGTGTAACTACAAAATAACCCAATATTAATAACTAATCTTAATAGAGCCAATGCTAGTCGATATTATTTTCATATTGGCGATTCCGTGCCGATTTGACCGGTAGTATTTGCAAGTCTGAGTTATGGGCTCGGCAGATTCTAATATAATGAAAACACCTAGAGGGGGGGTGAATAGGTGATATGGCTAATCTAGAAACTAAATGCGCTTAAATTCGGAAGCTTAAAAACAATTTGAAACACACTTAATACAACACACAAGTGTAGCCGAATTCCCCGTGAAGGGCTCTGGACTAACTCCTCTTGATTCCCCTAGATATAGGTGATTAGACGAGAAAGGTGTGTTTATTATGAAGCAAATGTATTTGATGTACCCTTTCTTATCTCCGCTATAGCATAGGGATATACCGAGTCGATTCTCAGGGAGAGCTCGCGATGGAAGCTTTAACGTGTGGTAGTGAAGTGAACAAACGAGTATTCTTCTCTTGCTTATAAACTTAGTGAATCAAATGTAAAAGAAACTAAAAGAAAGGATGGCTATGTTCATGGTGGAAATCGTTGGAAAAGAAATCAAGAAGTGGATGTGGTATTCACAAGAAAAAGAAAGAAAACTTAAAGAAAGCAATCCATGACTAGCTTACCTTGCTAGCTTGCCAAGACTTACTAGACTCCTTGATAGCGAATGCTTGCCTAATGTTGTCACTCCATTAGCGTAGGATTCGTCTCGCGTGTTGACCTAATTACTTTCTCACTTGCAAGATGGTGGTTTAACCATCGGAGAAGAGAAGATCATACAACTTGCAAGATGAACAAAAGCAATCACCCATGAGTTAGTGAAGAAAGCTAAGCTAGTGGTAAACTAATACATGGAAGGAAAATTAGCTACAAGCCATTAAAGAACTAAAACAAAGCTTGAAGTAAATTGCAAGAAAGTAAACAAAGCAATAAAGAAAGCATGTAAAGAAAGCACATAAACTAGAACCAAGCTTCAAGTAGAGGAAGTGGAGAATGGATCAATCCTTGTTGCTTCAAGTGTCACCCTTGATTACACAAGCTCTCTCTCTCTCACACTCTCTCTCTTTTACATTGAATTCTATGGAAGAAGAAGAGGGATCTAAAGAACAAAACCTAAAGAGAAAAATACATGAAAATTACAATACTAAACTAATCTCCTCTCTTCTCCATTCAGTTTTTGCTCGCAGGTGAAGATCCAGTATTTATAGGCCCCAGATGAAGGATCCAGAAGCAAGTCTGTTGGCGCAAAATCTGGGGCTCAACGGCCCCAGGATTGCCGCGGATTTGCCGCGGATCTCGGCAAGATCTGGGCCGTTGAGCCAGATCTTTCTGTTGAAGGTTGTTGAGAGTTAGTTTGGCCACGTGGTATATCTAGAATCTTCGTTTGTTGGGCGGATCTTTCTGGATCTGGATTTGAAATCTTTGGCTTATCTTAATTAATCACTTAATTATTGCTAATTAAGGTGATTAATTACTTTATCTCCTTTAGAGTGTGTACCTGCAAATAAGTAGAGAAGAGGAGTAAAAATCACATATTTATTTGTAATATGCATGGGGATTATGATGTAAAATATACAATATTGTGTACTAATCACACCCCCACACTTATTCTTTTGCTCGTCCCGAGCAAAACAAAGAAAAGAAAAGAAAATCCTAACTACCAATTTTATTACACCACTTTCGCAGGTGACGCGATTGCACTGAGCATGTGCAACAAGCCGTTAAACCTCTAGGTTACCCTAGAGGAGGAGTGTTGTCTCCTGAGGGTTTTCAGCGGATTACACCCACAAAATCCATAAAGAAAGAAGACAAATGTTAGTATTTTGAAAACGCATTTTGAATAAGAGACAAGCTTTTAAACTATTTTTGCAAAAATATAAGTGATCCTAGGTCATAAGTCCACCTATAATTATTCTTCCTTAAACTTAGTATCCATGCAAGATCTTGTTTTCAATTAAGGTAAGAATTCAAAATTGGATTGAATATTTTATCCTTCATAAAACCTAGATAATATGCACACCGTGTAAGTGAAGATTTCCTGGGATTTCAACTCCAACCATGAAGCCATTTATTTATTTATATATATACATATATATATATATATATATTTTTTTTTTTTCTTTTTCTTTTTCTTCCCTTAGTTTTCTTAGGCTTTCTAGTTCACCCATGTAGCGAGCCTTTAACCGATGACTCCCAAACCAGATGGTTTTAGGGCACCAGATGAGAAAACATCCCTCGGGTTTAAGGTCTCGAGTAAAAAAGGCCACAAAACTAAGGGGGATTATTTATATGATCACCGTTAGGCGTGAATAATCATGCTTCTTGAGGCACAATTATCCAGCTTAATTAGTGAGATCACCGTTAGGCGTGAGTAATTATGCTTCTTGAGGCACAATTTCCCAGCTTAATAGGTGATGTTTTATTTATATATTTATTTTTTCTCTTTTTTTTTATTTATATATATGGCATTTTTGGTCTTTGTTTCCATCCCAAGAAATGTGTAAGTGTGAAGTGCATATTATCTAAGGCAAAAATTCAAGATAAAATATCTCACCAATTTTTCTTACTTAGCCTATAATTTCAAACAAGATCTATTACTTCAACTAGATTTAAGATGTCATAATTAAGGCTTTCTTAATCTCTAAGATACATCTTAATTTTCTTAAAAATAGATCAAAACTTTATCTCTTATTTCAAAAAGTTTTTATTTTTTTATTTTTATTTTTTTTATTTTTATTTTTTTATTATTATTATTTTTTTTAAAGAAATGTAAAAGAAAGAAAATCTAAAAACTCTATGTTAGTAAATCCTCCCCCACACTTATTTCATGCATTGTCCTCAATGCATCATGATATATGTATGCATGAAACAAAATGGAAAGGGGAGGAACAAAAATTACCTGAAGGTGGTGGTTCCGGTGGTGGTCTGATTGGTCCACGGAACATGGCCCAATCATCTTTGCTTTGGGTTTTCAGGAACCCACCAAAAATAGCAAAAATATGACCCACAAGAATGATGTGTGCATGAAGGCTCTTTATTATGTACATGACCCCATCTAATTTCAAGATTTGCAAAATAATTTCTGAGTCAAATTTATCAACTACCTTGTCCCAGAATGGTGCATGAAATGATAGAACAGTTGACTTGGACTCTGGAAGGAATACCGACTCAGGATTATGATTTAAATCAAGTGATGGTTCAGGAGTCGAAGTGAGGTCAGAAATTGTGTCCAAGTCAAGAAATGGAAACTCAAGTCCACATGTGTTGTCCAACAATGGAATGTGACCTACTATGGGTGATATCTCTTTACTTCCAATTTTAAGAAATTCAAGCTCATCACCGTACAATTCTTCAAAACTTAAGTCAACATCTTCCTTAATAATTGTACAATCAGTTTCAGAAGTAAAGAGATCGAGAAAATCAAGGTCACATTTCTCATTGAGTTCAATTCCACAAGATGGAGAACTTGCCAAAATGTCAATAGAATCTTCAAAAGTGTAGAATTGGGCAAGTTCAATATGATCCTCAAAGATGGATGATTCAACTTCATTGTGAATTGTGAAAGGATCCAAGATTGACTCCGGGAAAAGATTGATGTGAGGTAAAGATACCGGAGTCATTATGGAATAAGGAAAAAGAATTGAATCACTGAGTTTGGGTTCAAGATCACATTCCTCATGTAGTTCAATAAAATGTGGAGAACTTGCCAATTTATCAATGGAATTTTCAGAAGTGTAGAATTGGTCAAGTTCAATGTGATCATCAAAAAAGATTGGTGATTCAATTTCACAATGGATAGGAAATGGATCCAATTCTGACTTGGGAAATGGATTGAAATCAGGTAAGGTTATGGAAGTCATGATTGAATCAGGAAGTAGATTGGAATCATCAAATGAAAGTTCAGGATCAAATTCATGTTCCAGTTCAATTTCAGAAAAAGGAAAACTTGCCAAAACGTCAATTGGATTTGAAGTTTGGACAAGTTCAGGTGAATATGCTGAAATTGAATCAGGATTTCTAAAATGACAAGAGTCTTGGGTCATATCAATAGAGTGTGGTATAACTGGATTAGTCAAAGGTTGATAGGATAGAGTTTCCTCATTCCTAAGAAGGTTATCCAATTGTTCTCTCACACTATTGAAAGACTCAGTAAGATCTTTTTGCATTTGTAACATAGACTCTTTAAAGCTCTCTATACTCTCATCTTGACTTTCAAATGGTTGCCCTAGAATGGGAGTATATGAATCTTGATTTCGGAAATTTTGTGAATAGTGTGAGTCAAAAATGTGTGATGATGGAAAAGTGGACTCACACAAGAGATCTTTACTCGTTTCCATGACAAATGGTTGTTCATTAGGAAGCGGTGGAACTGAGTAAGACTCTTGAAAATACGGTGGAATTGGAGAGGCCAATGTTTTCTGAAAGTGTTGCGTGGCCTGTTGTAAATTTGCTTCTATACTCCTTTGTAACTCAGATTTTTCTTCAAATAGTGGTTCAGAAAAAGGAGTATATGAAGTGGACTCGGGAAATGAATGTTGTGGACAAGGATTTTGAAATTTGACTCGGGGTACGTGAATCCCCAATGACTCGGTGAAGAGTTGAAATTATTTTGGACATTATAATTATTAGATGGGGGATATGGGTCATATTGATTCGGATAAGGCCAACCCGGTGTATGTGGTTGGTGCATATTGTAAAAACACCGGTTGGAATTATCCGAATATGGAGTGTGTGTGACATATGGATGGAAAGAATTGTAATTATAAGCCATATCACACAATCACAAACAAAACAACAAACAAACAAACAAACAAAAGAAAAAATTTCTAACCTAAGTTAGGGTAGACTTAGACCTAGACGACTCCTAACAAATAGACTGTCCACGGGAGGTTTAGTGTAGACTCTAACCACAAGCTAATCAGCCAGGGAAGGTAAGGTTGGTGGGAGGTTTTCCGTCCGAAGACGTTCCTTAATTAAGTAACCAGCAACCTTCGGGCTTTCGGCCCTCAACCCCTTTCCTAGACACCGATTTTGCAAGAGTTAAATTCCAACACTTTTCCCCCTTAGGATAATCTCCTAATTGAGTCCGAGATGTCCCTAGGGCCAACGTCTACTTTTTTATTAAATTAGGCTTGGGTTAGTGAGTGCTTGGTTGTGGTTTTCGGGCTAAGGAAAGGGTAATGACCTCCCCCACCTTATCTTATTTACGGGTATGCCCTTAGAATTGAATTGTGCAAGTGTACAAGAAATATAACAAGGATTCACTCAAAGCAAGAAAATCAAGCAAGGAGTTTGTCCTAGTCTAAATGCAATGCAAACACGTACCTTGCCTCCAGCACTCTTCAACAGTAAAAGTAAAGAATTGAAAAGACACGTGCCTAAAATGCAAGTGTCTAAACAATTTTTAGCAATTTCAATCAACTTTTTACTGTTTTTTAATTAAGCAGGAGTAGGATGCAGAATACAGAAAATCAAGTATAGCAGCAGATGTATTTTACAGAACCAGAGGCCTTGCAGAAAATTGGTGAGAAGTGAACTCCTTATTGCCGCGTTTCCACGGCAAATTCTGTGGATCCGCGGCAATTTGGAGGGATCCTGGGCTCTGCTTTCTTGAGCAGAGGCCCAGGTCCACTTATATGTTACTGCAATGAATATTTTCCTGTTTTCTTCTCCTATAACCTGCAACAGAGAAGAAGAATCGATTAGTACTTCACTTTAAACCAAAAATAACGTCGCTCTCCCCGGCAACGGCGCCATTTTGATTAGACGAGAAGGTGTGTTTATTATGAAGCAAATGTATTTGATGTACCCTTTCTTATCTCCGCTATAGCATAGGGCTATACCGAGTCGATTCTCAGGGAGAGCTCGCGATGGAAGCTTTAACGTGTGGTAGTGAAGTGAACAAACGAGTATTCTTCTCTTGCTTATAAACTTAGTGAATCAAATGTAAAAGAAACTAAAAGAAAGGATGGCTATGTTCATGGTGGAAATCGTTGGAAAAGAAATCAAGAAGTGGATGTGGTATTCACAAGAAAAAGAAAGAAACTTAAAGAAAGCAATCCATGACTAGCTTACCTTGCTAGCTTGCCAAGACTTACTAGACTCCTTGATAGCGAATGCTTGCCTAATGTTGTCACTCCATTAGCGTAGGATTCGTCTCGCGTGTTGACCTAATTACTTTCTCACTTGCAAGATGGTGGTTTAACCATCGGAGAAGAGAAGATCATACAACTTGCAAGATGAACAAAAGCAATCACCCATGAGTTAGTGAAGAAAGCTAAGCTAGTGGTAAACTAGTACATGGAAGGAAAATTAGCTACAAGCCATTAAAGAACTAAAACAAAGCTTGAAGTAAATTGCAAGAAAGTAAACAAAGCAATAAAGAAAGCATGTAAAGAAAGCACATAAACTAGAACCAAGCTTCAAGTAGAGGAAGTGGAGAATGGATCAATCCTTGTTGCTTCAAGTGTCACCCTTGATTACACAAGCTCTCTCTCTCACACTCTCTCTCTTTTACATTGAATTCTATGGAAGAAGAAGAGGGATCTAAAGAACAAAACCTAAAGAGAAAAATACATGAAAATTACAATACTAAACTAATCTCCTCTCTTCTCCATTCAGTTTTTGCTCGCAGGTGAAGATCCAGTATTTATAGGCCCCAGATGAAGGATCCAGAAGCAAGTCTGTTGGCGCAAAATCTGGGGCTCAACGGCCCCAGGATTGCCGCGGATTTGCCGCGGATCTCGGCAAGATCTGGGCCGTTGAGCCAGATCTTTCTGTTGAAGGTTGTTGAGAGTTAGTTTGGCCACGTGGTATATCTAGAATCTTCGTTTGTTGGGCGGATCTTTCTGGATCTGGATTTGAAATCTTTGGCTTATCTTAATTAATCACTTAATTATTGCTAATTAAGGTGATTAATTACTTTATCTCCTTTAGAGTGTGTACCTGCAAATAAGTAGGGAAGAGGAGTAAAAATCACATATTTATTTGTAATATGCATGGGGATTATGATGTAAAA
>JAVJIF010027500.1:0-55342 GCA_038442645.1 Agave tequilana
TGATGAATCTGAGGGTTGTGCGACTGATGTTAGTCCCTCCAGTGTTGGTGAGGATAAGGAAAGCCCAATGGCTCCAAGCTCTCCAGGGAATTGGTCGCGATGCCTGTGGCGAGTGAAGGAGGACCAGATGTTGTTTTTAGCTACCGAGGCTCTCAAAACTGATGAACTTCTTCCTGAGACCCGGCCTCTAGTAATTTAGCAGGAACTGGTGCTTCTCCTGCCACTGTCGGGGTCTCTTCTATGGAGCCAATCGAAGTCAGCACTGCCATCGAGGGAGCCCTCAAGGACATTGTCGAGGAGGCGATTGGGGCGATGTCCGTCGTGACTTCAACTCCCTTCGGTAATACTATAGTAATCTGAAAACGTCCTCTCTGCACGACATTATTATTATTTTTTTCTTTGTCCTAATAAAATACTCTTGTAGGTATTCCGTCTTTGGACGCATCAGCTTCAAGGAGCCGGCGGGCCTTTCTGGGGAGTTCAGGAAGGAGACAAGTACTTCAACTGCTGTGGATTCGCAGAGTTAGATGTCTTGTATCACGACCTGGCTCCTTATCAACCAGAGCCTGCTGGTGTTTTCACAGCGACTAAGGAGACGAGGGTTGCTCTCCCTTCCACAGAACCGATCGCATACCCGACTGAATCGGCTGGCGAGATGATGGGGGTTCTCTGATGCTGTTGTGTTTTGTAATAGCTGGTCTCAGGGTAATCACCATCCCGATATCTCTGACTTTAATTGTCGAGCCAGCTCTTTCTGGAGTAGTCACCAGGCCTATTTCCGTCGTGGCCGGTGTACTGGTGTCAATGAAGACTCCTCCTCGTTTGCCAGCAATTTCTCGTCCTTCTTCGATCAGTGTTTCTGTCACTCCCTCCACTATTATGATGGTGAAACTGGTGAAAGTTATCTTTAGGGATTACTCGCTCACTGGGAGTAATTGAAGCTGAGAAGGAATTTGTGGCAGAGATAGTTGACAGCTTCTATAAGAGTCTGAAACGGTCCATTGCCTTGATTTTGAAAGTCTTGACCACTTCATTTGCAGGTCTGAAGGTGGTCCTCTCTCGTAATATTGAGAGTATCTGAGATTTCGGAGGGGATGACAAAATCGCTGCATTGGAACTTTTGGTGGAGAAGTTCGAGAGGGACGTGGGTGAGTAGCGTGGCCTTAGCAGCTCAGACCTGCATCCATTGGTAGATGAAGAGCTTAAAAGTCTCACAGCTCAGATGCAGAAAGTTCACTTGGAGGCACAGGAAGCAGCCGAGGCGTATCTCGGACTTGAAGTCCTTGGAAGTAAGGAAGGTAGAGATTGGGTGATGCTATCGATGCTTCCAACACTGCTCTTCTTGATGCCGATGATAAGATTGAAAAGGCCAAATAGATGATCAAAAGGGCCAATCTTGTCCTGTCAAAAGCTGACTGAACCAGTGCGTCTTGAGGAGATCGCTCGGTTGGAGCAGCTCAGAGCCCAGAACAATGAAGTCCTACAGCAAGAGATGGCACAAAGGGCAACTCTGACGGAAATTGAGGCTCATTTGTCCCAAACGGCGAACTTCAATGAAGCTGAGCTGAGATCGCAGGCATTCATTAAAGCTGCTGAGGAAGAAAGAGCAGGCTGGCTACTCTTGAAGAACGGATCAAGTCCTACGAGACACAATTGTAGCTTGTAATCCTTGTATCCCTTTTTTTTCTTTCTTTTGAATTATAAAAATAAAATAAATTATTTGACTCTTCTGTTATGTCTCTGCTTGCTTTATCTTCTGAGTTTGCAGTAATTTTAGGTTAATTATAGCTCTTAACAGAAACAGATGAAGGTATAGTGTTTCAACTTACGCCATAAGAATATTAATTATCTATTCAAAGGTCGAAAACGTGATAGAATTAGTTATTTGATTATCACCAATAAGTTTGAGTGATGACTCGACTCAAATCTTGTTGGGGATAAAAATTGGAACAAAGCGATTTTGATGATCTTCTTGTTCAGAGGCAAATATTAACATACAGATCAACAGATCAATATCGTCAGGTTATGAAACTTGTCAGTTTTAGAGTCGCCATCTTGTTTTGATGAACTAGGCATCACAAAATGCGACGAGAGTAGTTTTGTCAGCTTAGGGGTGACAAACTGGACGTAACTGGTTGAAAATTATCATCGAAGACTTTGATTTTTTTTGTCATTCAGATGTGACGAATTGGACATAATGACAAAAATAAAAAATCCGTACTGGACGTGGGAGTAATGAGATTCAGCTATCTGTCGATTCAGAGGTGAAAAACTAAACATGATCGATTGAGAAACCGCTAATCTCAGACGTTTTGCTGTTTAGAGTGTGGTTGACTGGACATGACAACAAAGCTTAAAAAAGTGAATCCGGTTTTAGGGACCCGTCTATTCAGAGGTTGTGGACTAAACATGATAGACTAAGAAACGTTAAATTCTGAATCCGCTGCCAGAGGTAGTCGTATTAACTTAGCAGCTAGCCCACAAGGGACTGCAAAGGTGGATCAGATCTGGGCACATCTCATTGGTTCAGAAGTGGTTGATGACTGGACATGACCAACTAAGAGACACCAGATTCACAATCCGTTGTTCAGAGATTTACTGTTAACATGACAGCAAAAACTCCCGAGACGGGGGTAGGAGAACAAAGTTATGAACTCATCTGTTCAGAGGTGTTAAACTGGACTTGATAGTTTGAATACCATAAATGGGAGAGATCTAGGCATCCGTCGGTTCAGAGGTAATATGGACATAACCGATTGGGAGTTACTATACTCAAAGCCATGCCGTTCAGAGGTGACGAATTAGACATAACGACAAGGAGTTGTAGCACCCCGTTACCGGGATACGTACCCTGATACGTATCCCAAATTTTTTTCAATCATATTGTTCAATTTTCTTCCAGTATGTGTTTTTGGGTTGTGATTGCTTATATTATTGAGTATCGGATCTGGAGTCTCAGATCTAGTGTAAGCCCTGACCCGGATCGGGAACCCGATACCAGCCAGTAGCCCGATTTGACTTTCTGATAGTCCGATTTGACCGATTTCAGTTTCAGAGAATGTTTTCTAATATTTTAGATTTTCATGATTTTCTGAAATTTTTCAGAATTTTTCTGCAAAATCTCAAAACCGGTGTCGATCGGCATCGTTGATTGATTCCCGAATTTTTAGTTTTCAAACGGGATTAAATTTTCAAAAACGGCTTTCACGTTACTTCTTAGAATTTCATTTTCTATCTAAAAATATTTTTTTGAGATTTTCTAAATTTATCAAATTTGACCGTTCTGGTGTCAGCTGGTATCGCCGGAAGATTCTAGGATTTTTAATTTTAAAATTACATTGAATTTCTTGAATCTGATTTCACCGTGTATCTTAGAATAATATTTGCTATTTTTGATTTTGAATTTTTCGGAACGTTTCTGAAACAGTCAAATTTTCGCCTTATTAAAATAATAATTTTTTACGACGATTTCTTTTCTTACTTTTTCTTCTCTGTTCCCTTACTTTGTATTTTCAGAAATTATAATAAATAAATTATTTAATAAATAAAATTTTATACTATTTTATTTTCTTTTTCTTATATTTTTTTCCTTTTCTTTAAATTTCTTTCTTTTTCTTTCTTTTCTTTTCCCCCCATTGACTTTTCCCCCTGCTCCTTGCTCTGCTCCCTGCCAGCCGCCCGCCGCCTACAAGCAGCTGCCGCAGCCTCCCCCTATCCCATTTCCATCATCACTTCCTTCTCCCTTCTCTATTAAACCCTCCAATTTTCTTTTCCTTTTCATTTCAAATCCAAATCAAAGAAAGAAACCAAGCTTCATCTCCTTCAAACCACACAACCCACTCACACTACCCTCATGGCCGCCGCCTCCACCTTCACCACCACCGCCTCCGGCCACTCCTAGGCCACCCATCAACTCCCCAACACCTCCTCTTCACAACACCATCTTCTTCACCTCCAACAACTTCCACACACCACCACCACCACAATTTCACCAAAACCCACCTCCATCACCATTCTTTCTTCTCCAAATTCACCATCCCCTCCACCAAATTCTCCACTCCAACCAACCCAACATCATCTCCTCCTCCTCCTCTAACTCCCCACCACCTCCATGTTGGCCTAGAGGCCTTCCACTCTAGTTTCGATGATGATTAACTCATGTAGTTATGTTTACTAATAATCTTGTGTTGTTTAGTTTTAGATCATTAATCAAGTTATTAGTTGGTGATTGCTTCAACAAGATGGTTTGGAAGCTTTCACATGGTGATTCCAGAGCCCGAGCAACAAGATCATACATAGCACTCGTTGGAGTCAAGCTCGGTGGATCACGTTTTGGATCGAGTCGACTTGAAGATGGAGATCGTCAAGAAGACTTAGGTATCCTAATTTAGTTTTGTATTTAGATCCATTTGTAAAGATTAGATAGTTGATATGCTCAAGTTCACAACATACACGTTTTATGTTTTATAGATATTGATTTTCATGAATAGTTTTAGATCAAAACAAGTTTAAATGGTTTTTATGTATATTAGATGTGTTCTATATACATACATGCTTCATATCTTAGACAAACTTATTTTGACATGTCTATTCATGAGTTTTAGAAAAAATCAGATTTCCTATTGAAAAATCTAAGTTTGGAAAAATACAGGTTTTGGTTTTTGACAATATGTGTAAGACACAAAAATGATTCAAATGTTTGATATGTGTCTTGAAATTTTTTACCACATGTTTGTATATCAATATAAAAATGATAAAACTATTTTTATGGATTTTTAGAAGATTTATGGGATTTATTAGAATATTTTTAAACCCTGTTTTCTGACCTAGAACAGTGCCTGACAGGCTCTGGCGGTCGACCGACCGGTCGACCGGACCCTGAGTCGGTCGACCGATCGGTCGACCGACGTGCACAGATCTGTGCACGTTGGGCTGGCACTTAGGCGGTCGACCGGCGGTCGACCGGACCAGAGAGCTCTGCTCTCTGTTTTTCTACGGTCGACCGGCTGGTCGACCGCAGGCAGCCAACGGTCAAAAATATGACCGTTGGCGGTCGACCGCCAGCCGTATCTGGCTGTAAAAACAGCCAACGGCTAGTTTTTCTGTTTGGGCCTATATAAACCCCATTCCTTTGGGATTTTGGCCAAGATTTTTTATAAGAAAAATTTCTCTATTCTCTGGTTTTTAAAACAAGTTTTCAAAGTGTTTAAGAGCTCAAAAGATCCATCTTATTTGTTTTAAAGTGTTTTGTTTATTTCAAAGAAATTAGATTTTTGGGAATTAGTTTTGATCTAAAATTTCTATATCTATTTTGGTGTTTTCCCAAGAGAATTTCTTTGATCAAAACACTTTGTTTTCCACACTTGAGCCTATCTTCTATCCTATTCTATTAGGATCATTGTTTTGTGGAAAAAGAAATTGTTTGAGGTTGTGAAAACCTCCAAGTTGTAAACCCCTTCATTTGTTGTATCCCTCTGTGGTAGAGGTTGATTTGGATTGTGGGGTGCTCCCTCTTTGGTAGAGGTTGAGATTGTTGGTTTACTCCCTCTTGGTGAGGTGGAGTTGGTTGGTGTTAGTATCCCTCTTCGGTAGAGGTGGATTGTGGTTGTTTGGGCAAGGGCCTACCCCTCTTGTGTGAGGTGGTGATTGTTTGCCTCGGTGGAGGTTGTTGGTTGAGAGAGGAGTTCGGTACTCCCGGTTGTTGTACAAATCCTCCTCGGTGGAGGTTCCCTCGGTGGGAGTCCTCGGTGGATAAGTTAGTGGATTAGAAATCCTTCTCGGTGAAGGCGGAGACGTAGAGCTAGGGGCTCGAACCTCGAAACATATCTTTGTGTTTGCGTTTGATCCATTGTCTCTTAACCCTCTCTCTTTATTTGTGTTGTGCATTGCATCATTCATATTGCCATATCTTATATGCTTGTGGTGTGCCTTGCATTGATTCATATTGCTTATCCTTATATGCTTGGTTTGCTTGTGTGTGCCTCACTTGTACTTAACCACGAGAGCTTCATATAGCACCTCAACTCTTATTCAGAGGAATCAAGAAGAGTTAGTCCAGAGCCCTTCACGGGAATTCGGCTACACTCGTTGGTTGTACTAAGTGTAGTTGCAGATTAGTTTTAATTTCCGCATTTAGTTTTTAGATTAGCCATATCACCTATTCACCCCCCCTCTAGGTGATTTCAATTGGTATCAGAGCCTCCGCTCCCGATATTTGGTTTAACCACCTAGGAGTGAGATCTTGGTTTGTTAATCTAGCATTTGCATTTGCACACATATAGTTTGCACTCATGGATAGCCCTCCTATGTTTGATATCTTTAGACTTGATATTTGGAAGGCCAAGATGAGTTGTTATTTGAAAACCCTAGGCTTGCATGTTTTTCTTGCCGCTACCAAGAAATGCTATCTTGGTAACCGCAATCATATAGGGGCCAATGCACAAGCCCTTGAGGCTATTAGAAGCACGCTTAATAAAGAATATCTTTTGCTTGTTTCTAACTTTGATTCCGCCTTTGCAGTGTGGAACAAGTTGACCACCTCCACCTCCAAGCTTCAATTGCAAATCCAACCGGAGGATGAATCTAGTGGAGAATCCGAGCCACAATGCTTTATGGTCCAAGGGAATGACTCCCTTGAGGTATCTTCGGAATCTCAATTAGATTGTAATGATGCTAGTTCTTCCTGTGATGATTATGTGGATCCTAATGCCTTAAATGAAGAACTTTCTATTATTTGTGAAAAATTAATAGAAAAATATAAAATTTTGAAAAAGAAAACTTGTAAAATAAATAAAGAAAAAGAGGATTTGTTTTCAAACTTTGAGTTGGTTTTGCAAGAGAAAGTGGAGATTTCAAATGAGAGGGATTCATTGAAATCTAGACTTGATCTTGCATTAAAAGAAAATGAAGTTTTGAAAAATAAAATGACTGTGAAATAATTTTGAAGAAAAATGAAAAATTGTCTTCAAAAGTTGATTTTGTTGTAAAAGAGAATGTTTCTTTGAAAAACAAAATAATTTCTATTTCAAATGATTTAGATGCTTGTTTAAAGAAAAATATTATTTTACAAAATAATATTGATGCACATGTTTGCCATGCTAGGATAGATTCATCTAGATCACCTATTGCATGCTCCACTTCTTCTTTAATTAAAAATGATATATCTTTGCTTAAGAAGAATATGGATTGCTTGGGCTCCACTTTGAGCCAATGTGTTTTGAGTCATACACGTTTGGAAACTTTGTTTCGAAAGAAACAAGTTCCATCTATGCATGCACACCATACACGGCATACACATGCTTTCCACGGTCACAACCATCACATGTATGCTCATGTGTACACTTGTACACATTGTGGACGTAAGGGCCACCTTGCTAAATTTTGTTTTGATCGTATACATGATGTTAATTTAGCAAATAATTTTATTTGGGTTAGGAAATATACTAACCCCCATGGACCCAAAAGAGTATGGGTACCAAAGACCACCCCTATTGTATTTGATGTAAGTGTGGGCTCTCGCATGACGTGAGAGTATCGGTACCTTGGAGTGGATGCGTTTCGAGCTTCATGTGGACTATTTGGATGCATCACTTTCAAGGGGAGTTTGGTGGGAGGACCACCGTGTTTTGGAGACATGGAGAGTTACCTCTTCGATTTTGGTAACAATCCTTTACTCCCATTTATATTTACATGCTTTCATATCATTGTTTATAGCATGTTTTTGTTGTTTATAGATTATTATGTTAATGCCATGATTATTAGATCATTGACATGCATATATAGCATTTGAGACACCCATGTTTTATATGGACCATTATTTTTGTGTTCTCACCTTTGTTTAGCTATTATGTATATCATAGTTCTAATAACATGTGGATTTGCATAATGATCTTGTTTATGTTTTTCATGTTGATTTGTGCTTCATGATTTGATTACATGTTTAGATGTTAGTTTTCATTAAGACTAGGATATATACTTGTACATATAGTGGGCCACAAATAGATCATTATATGTTTGTGCTTGAATGCTTATTTGTACCCATTAGATGTGCTAGTATAGTCTAGTTTTGATGATTCATGCATTTTAAACTTGTATTCCCATTTTGGACTTGTTTTATGATCATATGTTTTCACTTCATGAATATGTCTAATTTGTCAAAACTTTAAGATATACATGTATACCCCTTGAGTCATTTGCTTTCATGCAAATCTTTATTATGGACTCAATTGTGTTTAGGGATATGTATGTATACTTCTTGTTTTGTCAAAACATACATATGCCTTGAAGTATAATTTATTTTCAATAAAAACGTAGTTTTGATGATTTTCATGTTTTGAGGAATATTGAGCTTGAATGTCTATTTTTCATGATTATTTGTTTCACATACACTTGTACACTCACTTCATTTAAATGTTTCTCATGATTGTGTTTTCATGAGTATGATATGAGCTTTATGGATTTTGAGTGTTTTTAGTGATCATGTGATTTACATAGTTTCATGAAAAATATTTTTGTTTTATTCCTTACTTGAAGGATTTCGTACTAGTTTACAAGTTTTTTCCATTTAACTAGTTGCGATATTCTTCATATGGTAGAGATTTTCAAACATACTTTACTATCAAACCTATTTTTTGAAAACCCCTACCTTCTACGGGTGGTTGGATGGGCGACCATGCCTATGTATGCTTTATATTGAAAATCATTTTAAACATGAGCATGATTGGGTGGTAGGAAATATGAGATATACATTTGATATTATTGTTGTTTCAATTAGTATCATTGGATTCTTTCAATTGGTATCAATATTGACATTTTTTGTATACTCATATATTTGTATGTATGTATGCTTTCATTTCATATAGTATCAATTTCGATTGGTATCTAATTTTTCATACATATATAAATTTTGTTTATGGATAAGCTTGAAATTTAATGACTATTATGTTTCAATTGATTAGTTTTCAATTGGTATTCTAATACAAGCTTAGACATTGTTTTAATTGGTATTTCATAAAGAGGGAGAAAACCCGTATTTTATCTTTCAATTGGTATTTGGTTTACCATTGGTTTTGTATTCCACTCCCTTACTTTATGATAGAAAATAATAATTTCAATTTGGTATCATATGTTTAAAAAGAATATTACTTTAAATTGGTATCAAGATTGTATTTATTTTCTCAAAATTGGTATCAAGATGCTTATTTGTTTACTCAATTGGTATCAAGATTTTGTTTACTTTCATTGGTATCTATTGATCTATTTCTTTCAATTGGTATCCATGAAAATTTATATTGATTTGTTTGATATCACCCCTTTATTGATTCTTTGTTTTCGAACAAAAAGGGGGAGAAGAATTTATTGTTTTGTTTTTACTTGGACCCCTTTGTTGATGATTGACAAAAAGGGGGAGAAGTATTTGAGTTTATATGCATGTTTTATATGCATGTTTTGTTTTTATTTTTAGTTTATCGTTTAATTGGTATCAAGAGCATTATTTAAGAGCATGTTTTTATTGGTATCAAGAGCACGTTTTATGCATGATGCATTTCATGTTTGGTATCATTTACATGTTTATGAGCTTACATTGCATATTCTTATTGTTTATTGTTATGCATGAGTTAAGGGGGAGTTTCTTTGAAGCTTAACTTTAATCCATGCATATATAACTCCATGAGTTTTGTCATCATCAAAAAGGGGGAGATTGTTGGCCCAGAGGCCTTCCACTCTAGTTTTGATGATGATTAACTCACGTAGTTATGTTTACTAATAATCTGTGTTGTTTAGTTTCAGATCATTAATCAAGTTATTAGTTGGTGATTGCTTCAACAAGATGGTTTGGAAGCTTTCACATGGTGATTCCAGAGCCCGAGCAACAAGATCATACATAGCACTCGTTGGAGTCAAGCTCGGTGGATCACGTTTTGGATCGAGTCGACTTGAAGATGGAGATCGTCAAGAAGACTTAGGTATCCTAGTTTAGTTTTGTGTTTAGATCCATTTGTAAAGATTAGATAGTTGATATGCTCAAGTTCACAACACACACGTTTTATGTTTTATGGATATTGGTTTTCATGAATAGTTTTAGATCAAAACAAGTTTAAATGATTTTTATGTATATTAGATGTGTTCTATATACATACATGCTTCATATCTTAGACAAACTTATTTTGACATGTCTATTCATGAGTTTTAGAAAAAATCAGATTTCCTATTGAAAAATCCAAGTTTGGAAAAATACAGGTTTTGGTTTTTGACAATATGTGTAAGACACAAAAATGATTCAAAATGTTTGATATGTGTCTTGAAATTTTTTACCACATGTTTGTATATCAATATAAAATGATAAAACTATTTTTATGGATTTTTAGAAGATTTATGGGATTTATTAGAATATTTTTAAACCCTGTTTTCTGACCCAGAATAGTGCCTGACAGGCTCTGGCGGAACAACAACCAAAACACAACTCCTCCAAACCCAACATCACCTCCCCTCCCCTTGGGGGAGGCGCGCGCGCGCGCCCAGCTCCACCGGCGGCGGCGGCGCCGCCGCCAGGCCGCCGCCGGCGGTGGCCGCCGGCCTCCCTCCTCCTTCTTCTCTTTCTTTCTTCTTTCTTTCTTTCTTTCTTTCTTTCTTTTTTTTTCTTTCTTTCTTTCTTTCATTCAACTTCATTCATTCCCTAAATAACACATATTTCTCTCATTTCAAAAATACCCCTCCCCTCATTCCCTTATTACTTCCTTTTAATTACAACTCTACCCCCTTCCATTTTAATTTCTATTTTCCTTTTAAAAACGCCATATTCTCTCTCTTTTTCTCTCTCTCTTCTTCCTACAACTTTCTCTCTCCCTCTCTCTCTCCTCTCTCTTTCTCTCTCTAATATTTATATAAATATTTTTAATTATATATTTTAATATACACTATGGGCTAGTGGATTCCTCGTGCGGATCGCCGATTTTCCGGATTTTTAACCGGTATTTCACCCCGGTTTCAGGCGAGTGCTTATTATTATTATTAATTTAAAAATAATTACCCTTGTATTTATAACATGATATTGACATGTGGATATTTTAATATGCCTAACACTTGCTATTGTAATTTTTAGTACATAATTGCCATGCTATATTTGACACCGGTATTTGCCATGCTATATTTGACACCGATTATTGCCATGCTACATCTGACACCGGATATTTGTCATGCTATACTTGACACGTGACATCTGACACCGACACTTGGCATGTTACACTCGATATATGATTTATGACACCGACACTCGATATATAGACCCGGTACTTGATATGTCATACTTGACACCTGCACCTGACACACGGTATATGATATGCTTTCATGTGGTACAAATACCTGGACCTGACATCGTGACTCTTGACCGGACACTACCACCCCAGATACTTGTGTATTATATGGCATATTCATGGCTATCACTTTTACGGGGACTTGATTATTATATTATTACCATATATTTGGTACTCCTGTACTCCTGTATACTTGAACCCCTAAAATAGGGAGTCTCCTGATATTACTCCTGATATTAAACTCCTGTTGATCCCCGTAATAGGATAACCATGAATATAGAATTACTATGAATACTCTGTTGATATTATCACTGGACAAATTATAATAAGTAGACAACTTACACCGGGATGGGGGAAACTGATGAGTACCGATATAGTCTCCATGTTTATGATGGTCTTATAGTGTCGCACGGCCATATACTTGGATTCGACCTAGAGGCCACCAGGCGTTTCCGTGGGGTGTACTGGCACCCCTACTCCCTTACCTGCCGGTTGTACCATAAGCCCCTGGGCCTATTCCTGTGGGAGTGGTGACATCCTATTCCTGTTCGGGCGTACAATAAATCCCGTACCTAGCGGTACGTTCCGGCTCAGTACCGGATACTCCTTGACCGTTGTCCCGGGCATGTACGGGATCCATTCTAAGCATGGTTCGTCGATCTTCATCAGTTTCCAATAACTTACTCTCCGGTCTGTATATTGAGGTATGTGGGATGGGACACATACCGACGTATACAAATCAGATGAGTCTTAATAATTTAATAATAATGTGCTCCTGATATATGACTAGCTATACTCTTGGTTTATACTGCTCACCACTTAGACATGTGCTATCTTGTTGGATTATTTGATTGCTTCCATACTATTTCATTATTATGTTATTGTGAAGGTAAAGTCAGATTATATAAACTCAGACTACAATGACGTGAGGTATAAGGTATATATATGAGGGTTTCCTTGTTTGGATTATTCCTTCGACGTACTAATCTCACTGATCGGTAATGTGAGCTTATATAACTGATTTTTCTATGGTTACTTTACTTACTGTCTCATTTTATATTTATATATGCTTATATTCACGGTACACTTTTCATGTACACATATACCTGTTATGTGTAATACCCCGTTCCCGGAATACGTACTTAGTTGCGTATTCAGATTTTCGGTAGTATTTTTTCGATTTGTTTCCTGTATTTGTTCTGTATTATGAATTCCTTTTATGACTGTTTTGTCTTGGATTTGGATTCGTGGATTCGGAGTCAGCCCTAGTCTGAACCGAAGGCCCGATCCTAGAGTATTACTCGATTTAGACATTCTGATAATTAGAATTGACCGATTTTAGTTTTAAATATCATTTTCTAATATTATATATTTTCTATGATTTTCTAGATTTTTCTGGAATTAAAATGAAAGTCTTCAAAACCGGTGTCGACCAGTGCCGCTGATCGATTCCAAGATTTTTATTTCACAATCAGCTAGGAATTTCTAGAAGGTCCTTTAGGCATTATTCCTTAGAATCATATTTTCTACCTACATTCTTTTTCTGAGGATTTTATGATTTTATGAAAATTCCATCGGAGTCGGTAGATAACTGGTTCCGGGATTTTTAGTTTCAAAACTATAAAGTATTTCTTAAAACGGATTTCACTATGATACTTAATAATATTCTTGATTTTTGATAATTATTTCGGGTCGTTCCGAGATACTTGAATTTCGGACGATTCCGGTATTTTTCCCGAAAGGTTTCCGCATCTGCAACTGAATCCCGGGAATCCGCCACTTCCATTATTTTCGTCTTCTTTCCCAAGAAAATATCTTCTCATTATAATTTCTTTTCCATTTTTCCTTTTCCTTTATTTCTTTCCTTCCTCCACAAACCTAGCTTTTCCTATTTTCCAAAATCCCAAAATTCCTTTTTCTTCCACCAACTTCCACCAAGATATCTCCACCACAAATATCTCATTCTCTCTCTCTCCCAAGGCCGGCCAAGTGGCCAAAAGAGGGACACTCACCTCACCTCTCCTATTTGCAAAAACCCCCCTCTCTTCTTTCATATTTACACCTCCTTCACAAAAGTCAAAATCTATATAAACTTTTCCTTTACATTCTATTTCATTTTTTCTTCACTTCTCTTTTTCTCTTCTTCACTTCTCAAAAGAGAAGCCTTCACCTTCACCAAAATCCTAACCTCCATCTCCCCCTTCATCTCCACCACCACAACTACTCTAACCTCTTCCCTTCATCTTCCTCCTCCTTCATCTCCATGGGAAACACCACCAAGGTCATCAACTCTACCAAAACCCCAACTTCTTCTTCATCATCAACTTCCATCACAACCACCATCACTCCATCACCTTGTGCTTCTCTTAGGTAAGTGTTCTTCATCACCAAGACTTGATTTATTTCCTAGTATACCTAAGTTTACATATCATGTTCACTTGTGTCTTCAATTTATGATTTTTGGATCATCAAACACAAACCCTAGAAAATCTGTTCTGTATGCTGTTTCCAGTCGATTAGTCGACTAGACCTATAGATTAGTCGACTAGAAAACCCTAGCTGAAACGTAACCTTTCTGGAACACAGTTTTAGTCGACTTAGGTTATTTATTAGTCGACTAGAAACCTCGATTAGTCGACTACACCCTTGACCCTAGTCGACTAACCTTTCCTGAACCAGAAACCCAAACTCTCTGTATCTCAAATTTAGTCGACTTAACATAACTGTTAGTCGACTTGTCATGTCTGTTAGTCGACTACCCATATGACCCTAGTCGACTAACCTTTTCCTGAAACAGAAATCCAACTCTCTGGATCACAGTATTAGTCGACTACCCCATCTTCCTAGTCGACTAACCCCTCTATTAGTCGACTACCCTGTCCACCCAGTCGACTAATTATTGGCTGTCTGTTATAGTTGCTTATCTTCTTAACTTTGGATCTTATACTTGGTTCATGTATTTGTATCTTGTACTTCATGACTCGTTACTTGATATGTATTACTTGACTTGTCACTTGACAAACATCATCTTCCCTTCTCTCTTTCTCTCTCTCCTCTTCACTCTACATGATTATATTACAGGTTATGGCGCATCCCGAGCTTCCGTGGATTTTGAATCTTTTGGCATATTGGTGATTTAGGCGAGTATTCTCACTCGCTACTTTCTTGTATGCGAGTAGTCTCGCTCTTCTCTATTTGAGTTTCCCGTTTCATCGGTCGATAAGTATTTCGCTTCTTATTTCCATATTCATGTATTGCACTACAATTGCTCATATTATGGTAGCTTCATCTTGTACTTGTGCCATGCTATTGATATGCTTACTTCTTTATCATATACTATGCGTGGCAGACCCTTCGTGGTCGTTGTATTCTTGGTTTCTGATATGTTATCACTTGCACTGCTATTATTTCAGACCTGTCAGTTATATGCTACCTTTTAACACAAGTATATCACTTGATATCTGATGTGTTATCATCTGACCACTTAACATGTTATCAGTTAGTAAGACCCTCTTGTTATGTCATGACTGACCCGGCCTATTATCAATCTATTGTTATGTTTTTTGCTTGTGATATATCACCACCTTGTCATGCTATCTTTTAAAACCAAGCATGATACACCGATTCTTATAATTATCACGATAAAGGGAATGTAGTACCTGATTACTGTTATGTACTGATCACTGTTATGTATTCTTGTTATGATATTGCTCATTCCCGAAATCTGATAATTATGTTCATAAGCTATAAAAAGGACAACTTGTATGGGTATGGGAGGAAGTGATGGATGCCGGAATGATATCTTGCTTATAGTGATGGGATATAAAAGTATGTATATATATATATATATATATATATATATATATATATATATATATATATATATATATATATATATATATATATATATATATATATTATATATATATATACTGGCGGTAAGTGTTATGATATTACTGTTAGGGGGACTTTGGGCCTCCAAAGCCGGTTCCAGGTGTATGGAAACCACTATAAGAAGTTCTATCAGTTCTCCATCTACTTCCGTTAACAACCCTCGACTTGCTTATATATGGATGTATGTGGGTTGGCCGTACACCAGGTCACATACCGAGATATATGGGTCAGACGAGTAATAATAATAATAGGTGTTTCCTGTGACCCCAGTTATGATTACTGTTATGATTCCGGTTTTGATACCTGTTATGCGCTCTTGTCACATCTGTTATGTATTCTTGTTATGACTACTTTGCAACTCTGATTCTATACGCTTAGATATTCGGTGGCATGAGATAACGGTATATAGATGAGGGTTTCCTTGTTTGGATTATTCCTTCGATGTACTAGTCTCATGGGACCGTAACCTAAGCGTATACAATCAATTTTGCTTGTGATCAGTTTTACTTCGGATTTCCTGTTTTACGATTGTTACGTTATACCCGTTCTTATATATACTTCATTTGTGTTCTAACCCTCCTGTCTTCTGTACTTGACTCTTGTACTCACCCTTGGCTCCCACCTGGCTTTTGCATCCTACTCGCCTGGGAGTTTCACTGACTTCCCCTGGATTCTCATGTCCAGGTCCTGGAGCCCGGAGCGTGAGGATCTCCCCTTTGCTGCTCAGAGTAGCGCAGCGGTGGCGCGGATCCCCAGCCGACCTTTCAGAGCTCCATCCTTCCAGACCCCCTGTATGCCTCTCGAGTTTTCCCTTAGCAACTCGTGAGTGCCCTTTTTCTATTCATACTTGTACATTCATTGTATACATGTATGTGGACACCCTTTTATACTGTTCATATATGTATATCTTTTGTATTCTCGCATTTGCGCATACTAGTGATATGATATTCATGTAATATTGTGATCACTTCTGATGATAACTGTGTAATTGTACTATATGTGTTGGAATGTATAATGCACCACTGCTTCCGTACTCTGATTCTTGTCTGTACTGATGCTTAGCGTATATACGGAAGGTAATTCGGACTTACGTATATACGTTGCAGTGACGTCCCCGTATCGCCGGGATCGGGGCGTTACATTATGCACGCCATCTGGCTTTATATATGCACTCGCAGGGTTGCGTCTGACAACCCTGAATTCTCATGTCCAGATTCTAGAGTCTGAATCATGGGGGCTGACTGTAGCTGATCAGAGTGCGTAGCGAATCCTCCCGTGGTGATCGTAGTGCAGCAGAAGCTCAAACATCGTCGTAGTTCTTCCTCCCAGATTTCCTCCTGTTTGGCTCTCAAGGTCCCTCTTGCCGTATCGTGAGCATCTCTCAGTTTTTATTATGTATATCCCTTCATGTACTGTACTCTTGTATTTTCTAGTGATGTAATATTCCTGTAATATTGTATCACTCTCTGTGATGACCATGTACCTGTACTATTTTGTGTTGGAATATATTTTACCACTGTGCTTCCGCCTTTAATTCTTGCCTGTACTAATGCTTATCGTATATACGTGAGGGTATTTCTGACCTGCGTATATACGTCGCAGTGGCGTCTCCGTACCCGCGGGATCGGGGCGTCACAGGAGTAGTCCCTACCAGACTGGAAGATGAGACTTGGTTATCTGTCGGTTCAGAGATAACATGGACATAACCGATTGAGAAACCACCAAGCTCAGGATTTTTACCATTCAGAGGTGACAAACTGGACCTGACGGTAAAAGAAATAATTTCACTGGAGGAAATAGGACTTGATCATGGAAACAGAACTTGATCATAAACTCTGTAAGAAAATTGGTATCTCCTCCGGATGTTATTTGAAAGAAATTGTCAGAAGTATATTGTTAACGTGACAACCAAGAAAGTCTACTTGGGACTGAAAAGGAAAATAATAGACTTCGACGAGAGTCTAACAGAAGCTCACTGGGGAGTTAAAAAATGAATCTCATAAGAGATTAAATGTCAGAGGTAGTCATTAACGTGACAAAAAGAACTCCGAGGGGATTCGGTAGGGAAAGGATTATTCCCTAAAAAGTTGTCAGAGGTAAACATTAACGTAACAATCAAATCTCTTGCTGAGGAATTAGAAGGAGATTTTGTCAGAAGTGATCGTGACAGCTCTTCCGCTTGGGGATTTGTAAAGTAACCTGTCATCGGTGTGATATTAACTTGTCAAGGATTCATTTACTATTAGAGGTGTTTGAACATAACAGCAATTTAAGTGGACCTGTCATTTATTGAAGAGAATGTCAAGTGGAGTTTGATCTGCTGGGGATATTAGCATGATTTGCCGGAATGTTGATTTTATCCGCCAGGGAATATGTCAGAGTCTCATTACTAGAGGTTTAATGTTAACATGATAGGTTTGACTTGTGTCCATTTTGCAGGGGAAATGAATATTATTTTATGTGGTCCTACCATTCCATGAAAAAGAATTGGTACGCGATTTTGGAGGGGAATCAAATGGGATCAGATCCCAAAGGATTTTTAGCAAACCATCAGCTGTCATCGGATTTGGTATGCCTTTACCAACTACTGTTTGAGTTGGGCTAGCCACGCTATTCCCCTCAGCATGGTGAGTAATCGAGAATTTCTATTAGACTTAAAAGCCAATATTTTTCTCTACCTTAGCCGTTTAAAGGCGTTGGATTCTGATAGTGACAAAGCTAATACTCTGCTGGCTTGCCATTATTAATCCTTAACCAACCTTTTGTTTTGGATGGCACCGTTCATCTTGACCAGCTCCTTATGTGCCGATTAGAACCCTTAATCAGCTTCTTATGTGCCGAATGGTGCTCCAACGATATTTGATCGTTGATGCTAGTCCTACCTATGACCGACTAGCTGTCGATCAATGAAGATTATTACGCTCGTGTTGAGCAGGAACATAGTCCACCGTCGTCGATCAATGAAGATTATTACGCTCGTGTTGAGCAGGAACATAGTCGATGAGGACTATTATGCTCGTGTTGAGCAGGAACATAATCCACCATCGTCGGTCGATGAGGACTATTATTTGAGCAGGAACATAGCCAACTGTCATCAATCGATGAGGACTATTATGCTCGTGTTGAGTAGAAACATAGCCTACTATCGTCGATCGATGATGACTATTATGCTCGTGTTGAGAAGGAACATAGTCCACCGTCGTCGATCGATGAGGACTATTATGCTCGTGTTGAGCAGGAACATAGTCATCTATCGTTGATCGATGGTTCCTTTGTAGGGGGAATGTATCTGATGCAAACATCATATATACTTGGCCCGACGATCAGAGGTAAAATATTAACATGATCAAGGAAGTACTTTTTCAGGAACTTGCCATTAACCGACATCATGAGTATGTCGCCGCTTGGAGTTGCTAAGCGATAGACCCCATTTGAGTAGCCTGTTTCTATTACAAAAGTCCCTTCCCATTTGGGTTGAAATTTGCCTTTGGTTTTGTGTGTCATGACCATGGGTCATCTGACGGTTAAAACCAAGTCTCCTTTCTGGAATACCCTCTCCTTAACCTTTTTATTGAAGACTTTCGAGATCCGAGCTTGATACAACTCAATGCGTTGTTGAGCTTGTAGTCGTCTCTCGTCTAGGGCTTCAAGTTCTTGAAGGCGTAGCTGATCATTGCCTTCCTTAGTCATCTTGGTTGCTAAGGCGACGCATAGTGATGACATATAGATCTCTAGATGTATAACTGCTTCACACCCGTATACCAGGAAAAAAGGCGTGTTGCCTATTGGGGTTCGGACCGTATGTCCGTATGCCCAAAGACATTCACTGAGCTTCTCATTCCAATCTCGTTTGCTTGACGAAATGAATTTCTTGAGCAACTTAATAATTGTCTTGTTGAATGTTTCCGCTAAACCGTTAGTACTAGGGTTATAAGCGGTTGAAGCCACATTCTGAATTTGGTACTTGTTGCAGAACCGATAGAATACTTGGCTTGAAAATTGGGGACCATTGTCATGAATAATCCACCTTAGGACACCAAATCAATGGATGACATGGTGTAAAATAAAATTGACCACGTTAGAAGTTTTGACTTCAATAAGTGGTATAGCTTCTGCCCACTTTGAGAAATAGTCGGTTATTGCTATGATGAATCGATGACCTTTCATTGAAGAGGGGCTGATAGGTCCTACGATATCGATTCCCCACGCCTCGAATGGTCACGAAGCAACAATCGGGTGAAGTAGCTCTGGAGGTTGATGTATGAAGTCTGCGTGGATTTGACAGGCTTTACACCTTTGTGCATGTTTGATTTTTATACCAAAAAAATTCTGTCAGATTATATCTTGATTAAGGGTGGAAATGAGCCCTGAAAGTTGAGATTTTGACTTGATTTCTCCACCCAAAACTCAGATCTACCCTTACAAGAACCCCTCCCTTTCCTCCCCCCCTCTCTCTCTCTCTCTGTGATCACCCACTGGCCGCGGCCAGTGGGTGGTCGCGCCTCCTAGCTGCGGTTCCTCGGCTGGGGCGCGGCTGTCCTAGGGCAGCCGCACTCTGGCAGCCCCCTAGGTTTGGAGGAGGGGGAAAGAAGAGAAAGGAGGAAAAGAAAGGAGAAAGAAAAAGAGGGGTTTTGGGTTCTTAAAAGGGGAAGAAGGGAGAGAACATTACGGTTTCAACCATGCTTATCTTCTCAAGTGTTTTGGGGAAGAAGGGAGAGAACATTACGGAAAATCTCTCATTCAGAATTTAGAAACCTTCACCCAGAATTTACAAGTCTGCTATTGTTAAGAAAGGTCTAAGTGTCCCACACTTTGATCAAGAGAATCTTGGCCTTTGATCCATTTTCACCATGCACACCTACCACTCCACTAACTAGGGGTGAGGTTGCATATTATTATATATTCTCTTTTCTTTTTTTTTCCCTCTTATTTGCATTTCTTTTGATATTGATTTTTCTTTTATTTAGTAATGATATAATATCATAGGTATACCAATCCAATTATACTTTAGAATACTATAATAATAATAATAATTTTATAAGTATAATACCAAGTATTAATAGTGTACCCAAGGTATGTAAACAAAGTCATGGTGCTAGTGACAAAATAAATATACATGACCTTAGGAGTTTCATATATATATATATATATATATATATATATATATATATATATATAAAAGTGCATAGTTAATTAATATATAAAACTTGTTAATTAATAATTTCAAGTATTAATTCGGGGTTATAGGTTACTGGGTGTTACACCTATTCCTATGACCCATATATATAGGCAACTCATAAATCCTATTAGTTTAACTCACCAGGTCATTTGGGAAGAGATTTAATCAAGAAAAAGTAAAAAATGCCTGTTGGAAAAAGCAGAACAAAAGACAGGCTCTAAAAACTAACCGTTATGGCTTTTTGTCAGAACTTCGATCGACCGGCCGGTCGACCGGTAGTTCATTTCTGAACTAGCCATTGGGCTCGGTCGATCGCCCCGTCGACCGGAGTCAACCCGAGACTAGGGTTGAGCCAGACAGTCGACCTATCGGTCGACTGCTGGGGTTAGCGGTCAACCGACTAACATGCACAACATGCACAACTCCATACCAGAGGATAAGCGGACCGCTCGGTCGACCATCTTGGCCTATAATAGCCTACGGTCGACTGTTCAGTCGACCAACCTGGGCCAAAACATATTTTTCTAACTATTTTTGAAATGTAAACTATTTTAAAAATATTTTGTATTGATTTTTAAGAGATATAGAAATGTATAGGCAATGAAATACATGTTCAAAACAGGATATAAAATTTTAGAAAAATTAAAAACATGTATCTAGTACCTAACATGTAAAATACCAATACAATAAAACTTATACTTTGAAAACGTGTATTTTTTTGTGTGTGACTTCTTGTATTGGCCCAATGGCCTTCCACCCTAGTTTTGATGATGATTAACTCATGTAGTTATGTTTACTAATAATCTTATGTTGTTTAAGTTTCAGATCATTACCAAGATATTAGTTGGTGATTAGCTTCTACAAGGAGTTTAGAAGCTTTTCATGTTGATTCCAGGGCCAAAGCTACAAGTTCATACATTGCCTAGCCCATGGATGGAGGTTTGGGAGCAAGTCTACTTGAAGATGAAGATCATCAAGAAGACTTAGGTATCCATAATTTAGATAGTGTGTTTTAGATCCATTTGTAAAGCTTAGTATAGTTGATATGCTCAAATGCACAACACACACGTTTTATGTTTTGGATTTGGTTTTCATGAATAGTAGATCAAAACAAGTTTACTTTATTTCTATGTATATTAGATATGTTCTAGATATACATACATGCTTTAAACTTGCTAGACAAACTTATTTTTACTATCCTATTCATGTATTGAAAAATCAAGTTTTGATAAAAATACAAGTGTTGGTTTTGATAAAATTTGCAAGACTCAAAAATGAATTGATATGATTGATTTATGTCTTGAAAATTTTATCACTTATTTATGTTTCAATATAAAATGTTAAAACAAGTTTTATGAGATTTTCAGAAAAGATAAAAGATTTTTATAAAATATTTTTTCCCAGTTTTTCTGACCCAGGTTTGTGCTGACGGGCAGGTCGGTCGACCCAGACGGTCGACCGCACCATGGGGCCGGTCGACCCGTCGGGTCGACCGACGTGCACAGACTTGTGCACGTCTGGCAGGCACAAACTCGGTCGACCGTACGGGTCGACCGGGTCCGAGAGCTCTGCTCTCTGTTTGTTTGGGTCGACCGGCCGGTCGACCGTAGTTGCCCAACGGTCACATTTCTGACCGTTGGCGGTCGACCCGGCCGGTCGACCGGCAGTCTGTCAGGCTGCCAGCTCAGCCTAACGGCTAGTTTCTGGTTTGGCCTATATAAACCCCATCTCTTTGGGTTTTTGGCTAAGGTTTTTTAGAAGAGAAAAATACCCAATTTTCCTGAGTTTAAAACAAGTTTTTCAAAAGAGTTTTTGGGCTTTAAACTTCTCATCTTTATTGTTTTGGGTTTTGGAAAATCAAAGAAAACTAGGGTTTTGGGAGATTGTATTGATTTTCATTTTCTATCATTTACAAGAGATTTCCCTAATAGTTTTTCTTTGTTGCTTGTTTCCAAAAACACCTTAGTTTCCACACTTGAGCTTATCTTCTATCCTAATCTATTTAGGATCTTGTTTTGTGGAAAAGAGAGAAAAGAGAAGTGTTTGAGGTTAAGCCTCTAAGTTGTAAACCCTCCTTGCTTTTGTGTATCCCTCTTTGGTAGAGGTTGATCGGAGTGGTATTGGTTTTGATCCCTCTTCGGTAGAGGTGATTGTGTTGGTTGTATTGGCTACGGGCCTTATCCCTCTTCGGTAGAGGTGGATTGTGGTTGTATAGCCTCGGTGGCTTTGTAAGGATTGAGAGAGGAGTTCGGTACTCCTATAGTGGATTGGAAATCCTACACGGTGGTGTAGGCGGGGATGTAGAGCAAGGTGCTCGAACGTCGAAACATATCTCGGCTTTTGCGTTTGATCCATTATCTCTAAACTCTCTCTCTTTACATTTGTGCAAAGCATCATACTTCATTCATATCATATATTGCTTGTGTTGCCCTGCATTACTTCATATTGCTATTCATCCTTATCTGCTTGGCTTGATTGTGTGTGTGCCTCACTTGTACCTAATCAACAAGAGCTTCACATAGCACCTCAACCCATTCAAGGGGAATCAAGAGGAGTTAGTCCAGAGTCCTTCACGGGGAATTCGGCTACACTTGTTGATTGTATTAAGTGTGATTGCAAGATTTGTTTTAAGCTTCCGCATTTAGCGCACTTAGTTTTGCATTTAGTTCTAGATTAGCACTTACACCTATTCACCCCCCCTCTAGGTGTTTTTCAATTGGTATCAGAGCTAGTGCTCCTGATATTAGGCTTAACATCCTAGGAGTGAGATCCATTTGGTTGCTAATCTATTGTTTGCATTTGCTTGTTTGCACACTCATATAGTTTACCATGGACTTCATGACCCCACCTAGCTTTGATCCTTCCAACATTGTTGTTTGGAAGTACAGGATGTCCATGTACCTAAAGACCCTAGGTTTGCATGTCTTTCTTGCGGCCACCAAGTGTAGCACCCCGTACCCGGGATACGTACCCAGATACGAGTCCCAAAATTTTTTCGATTATATTGCTCAATTTCCTTCCTGTATGTGTTTTTGAGTTGTTATTACTTATGTTCTTGAGTATCGGATCTGGATTCTCAGACCGAGAGTAAGCCCTGACCCGGACCGGGAACCCGATACTAGATAGTAGCCCGATTTGATTTTCTGGTAGTCTAATTTGACCAATTTTAGTTTCAGAGACTGTTTTCTAATATTTTAGATTTTTTATGATTTTCTGGAATTTTCTGAAATTTTTCTGCAAAATCTCCAAAACCGGTGTAGGTCGGCATCGCTGACTGATTCCCGAATTTTTAGTTTTCAAATGAGTTTGAATTTTCAGAAACGGCTTTCACAGTACTTCTTAGAATTTCATTTTCTATTTAAATACATTTTTTGAGATTTTTCTAAATTTATCAAAATTTGACCGATTCTGGTGTCGGCCGGTATTGCTGGAAGATTTCAGGGTTTTTAATTTGAAAACTACATCGAATTTCTCAAATCCGATTTCACCATGTATCTTAGAATAATATTTTCTATTTTTGAGAATTTTTCGGTACGTTTCTGAAATAGTCAAATTTTCGCCTTATTTAAATAATAATATTTTTACCGGCGATTTCCTTTCTGGCTTTTCCCTCCTCTACTCTCCTACTTTATGCTACCAGAAATTTTAACAAATAAAATAGATAATAATAAAATTTTTTAAATATTTTATTTCTTTTTTCTTTTTCTTTTTTTTTTCAATTTTCTTTCTTTTATTTCATTTTCTTTTATTATCATTAATTTCTTCCCCATTTATCGGCTTAATCCACGCCCGCTGTCGCCCGCCGCCGCCCGACAGCCATAGGGCTGCGCAGCCCTATTACCTCCCCCTAAGCCATCAAATCTTCCCCCCTCATCATCTATTAAACCACCAACATCCCCATTCATTTCAAGTGAAATCAAAAGTCCAAAGGAGAAAATCAACTTCATCTTCATCTTCTTCACAACTCCAACACACAAACCCACTCACGCACCGCCGCCTCCACCTTCACCACCACCGCCTCCGGCCACTTCTAAACCACCCAATCAACTCCCCAACAACTCCCCTTCACAACACCATCTCATTCCACCACCAACAACCTCCCACCACCACCAATTTCTCCAAAATCCACCTCCATTACCACAACTCCATCTCCAAAATTCTCCATCACCACCACCAAATTCCCCACTCCAACCAACCCAACAACATCTCCTCCTCCTCCTCTAACTCCCCACAACCTCCAATCACCACCACAACCACCACAACCACCACCACCATCATCTTCCACCTCCATCAAAACAACCATCACCAAAACAACAACCCAAACACCCAACACCACCTCCTCCTCCCCCCCACCCGCGCGCGCGCCCTGCCTCCCGGCGCCGCCGCAGGCCGGCTGGCCACCGCCGGCCGATCCCCCTCCTTCTTTTTCTTTCTTTCTTCTTCTTTTCTTTCTTTCTTTCTTTCTTTCATTCAAATTTCTATTCATTCCCTAAATAAACACTCACTTTTCCCTCATTCCAAAAATACCCTCTACCATTCTATAAAATCACCTCCCTATATTTTCAACTCTACCCCCTTCCTTTTTTATTTCTAATTTCCTTTAAAACACCATATTCTCTCTCTTTTTCTCTCTCTTTTTTTCCTACAACCTTCTCTCTCCTCTCTCATTCCCTCTCTAATATATTTATAAATATTTATAAATATATATTTTAATATATATAATTACGGGCTAGTGGATTCTCGTGCGGGTCGCCGATTTTCTGGACTTTAACCGGTATTTTCGTCCCGGTTTCAGGCGAGTGCTTACTACTATATTAAAAATAATTGCCCTTGTAATTATAACAAGCTATTGACATGTGAATATTTTAAAATGTATAATACTTGCTATATATTTAATTCCGATAATTGTTATATTTAATTCCAACAATTGTCATGCTATATTTAATTTCGATAATTGTCATATTTAATTCTGATAATTACCATGCTATATTAATTCCGATAATTTTCATGCTATATTTGACACCGGTATTTACCATGCTATAGTTGACACCGATATTTGCCATGCTACACTTGACCCGTGACATCTGACACTGGCACACGGTATTTACACTAGTACACAGTATTTACACTGATATGTGGCATGTTACACTTGATATGATATTCATGACTGTGGCACTTAGTATTTACTCCAGTACTCGATATATGGACCCGGTATTCGAGATATGACATACTTGACACCCGTACCTGACACATGGTATATAATATGTTTTCATGCGGTACAAATACCTGGACTTGACATCATGACTCTTGACTGGACACTACCACCCCTGATGCCTGATTATATGACATATCCATGACTATCACTTTTACGGGGACATGACATGATTATTATATTATTAATTGCCAGATATTTGGTACTCCTGAACTCCTGTACTCCTGTATACTTGGACCCCTGAAATAGGGAGACTCCTGATATTACTCCTGATATTATACTCCTGTTGACCCCCGTAATAGGATAACCATGGATATTGTATATTTGTGAATACCCCGTAAACATTATTATATTAGACTCTGTCATATTTAAATAACTTACACCGGGATGGGGGAAATTGATGGGTATCGATATAGCTTCTGTGTTTATGGTGGCCATAAATATGTTGTACAACTTCCTGTAGGATTCGACCTGGAGGGCCACCAGGCGCTTCCGAGGGGTGTACTGGCACCCCTACCCCCTTGCCTGCCTGTCCGGGTGTGCTATAATCTCCTAGGTATATCCTGTGGGGAACGGTGACACTCTATTCCTGTTCGGGCGTATATTAAGACCTTCGGGCATATAGTAAGTCCCGGTACCTAGCGGTACGTTCCGGCTCAGTACCGGATACTCCTGGACCGTTGTCCCGGGCATGCACGGGACCCATTCTAAACATGGTTCGTCGTTCCCCATCAATTTCCAATAACTAGTCTCGCTTGATTTGTATGCGGAAGTATAAGGCACCGGCCATATACCGAAACATACAAATTAAACGAGTCTTAATAATAATAACTTGATAGTTGACTTATGGTTACATGAATTCTGTTACTTGTCATTTTTGATAGTTGTTACCCTATGCTTACTAATTTGATTACATGACCTGCTACACTTGCTTTATTTCATGATTCACTATTTATTATGATTATTCCATGTTTATTGATCTTAGTACATATACTTGGCATGATGCACTTACTTTTATTTGCCACTTGGCTTCATTATGCACTCGCTGGGCTGCCCACTAACAACCCTGGATTTGTATGTTCAGATTTGACAGGTTGGACCGAGGTGGACCCATCAGCTGAAGATCAGGTCTACCTCGAGGAGCAGGCCGATCAGCAGTAGTCCCGTCCATTCTTTTTCGCTCGCGAGATTCTCTCTCTTCCAGCTCGTGAGTTTATCTTTTGTATCCTGTACAATCCTACTTTTGTAGTACCTGGTGATGTAATATTATGTCACAATTTGTGATAACTAAAGTACTTGTAATATTTTGTATTGGAATGTATAAAATCACGTATTTTCGCACTCTGATCCCTGTATTGTGATGTATTGATGCTTAGCGTACATACGAGATGGTTCCATCGCCCTGCGTATGTATGTCGCAGTGGCGTCTCCGTACCAGCCGGGATCGGGGCGCCACACCAAGAAATGCTATCTTGGAGATCGCAATCATATAGGGGCCAATGCACAAGCCCTTGAGGCCATTAGAAGCACATTACCTAAAGATTATCTTATGTGTGTTTCTAACTTTGATTCCGCTTTTGTAGTGTGGAACAAATTGACAACAACCACCACCTCCGAGCTTCAAGTACAAATCCAAGAAGAGGAATCTAGTGGAGAATCCGACTCACATTGCTTGATGGTCCAAGGGAATGACTCCCTTGAGGTACAATCGGAAACCCACTTAGATAATGATGATTGTGCTAGTTCTTCAAATGATTATGTTGATCCCCATGCTTTGAATGAAGAACTTTCTATTGTTTGTGAAAAATTAATAGAAAAATATAATTTGTTGAAAAAGAAGAGTCTAGAATTTGAAAAAGAAAATAAGAGTTTGCATGCTAGACTTAACAATGTTTTGCAAGAGAAGGTTGAGGTCTATAATGAAAGGGATTCATTGAGATCTCAATTAGAACTTGCATTTAAAGAAAATGAGTTTTTAAAATCTAAAAATGATTGCCATGCTATTTTGAAGAAAAATGAAAATTTGTCTTCAAAAATTGATTTTGTTTTAAAGGAGAATGTTACTTTGAAAAATAAAATTATTTCTATTTCAAATGATTTAGATGTGTGTTTAAAGAAAAACATTGTTTTGCAAAATAAGATGGATGCACATGTTTGTCATGCTAGTGTAACTTCTTCATCTAGTCTACCTAATACTTGTACCTCTTCTTCTAAGATTAATGATGATATTTGTATGTTAAAGAAGAGAGTAGATTGTTTGGGCTCCACTATGAGTCAATGTGCCATGAATCATACACGTTTGAAAATCTTGGTTCGAAAGAAACAAGTTCCATCCTTTATGCATGCACACCCTCCACGGCATACACATGCTCCTCACGCACACCCTCCAAGGCATACACATGCTCCTCACGGACACCATGACACGTATGCTCATGTGTACACTTGTACACATTGTGGACGTAAGGGCCACCTTGCTAAATTTTGCTTTGATAGATTACATACTTCAAATTTAGCAAAGAAATTTGTTTGGGTTAGAGAAGGTACTAACCCCCATGGACCCAAAAGAGTATGGGTACCAAAGACCACCCCTCCTTTATTTGATGTAGGTGTGGGCTCTCACATGACGTGAGAGTGATGACACCTTGGAGTGGATGCGTTCCGTACTTAAAGGAAACCAATTGGATGCATCACTTTCAAGGGAAGATTTGGTGGAGATGACCACCATGGTTTGGAGAACTAGAGCGGTGCCCTCATTGTTTTTGGTATCGAATCTCTAACTCCTTATGTTTACGTGCTTTCCATGTTTATCTCCCTTAGCATGTTTTGATGTTTTATAGCATGTTTCATTGTCTATGGATTAGTATGTAAATATCATGTTTATTAGATCCTTGACATACATGTATAGTATTTGAGACACACATGCTTATATGAACCCATACTTAGTGTTCTCACTTTTGTTTAAGTTATAATGTACATCATGAATCTAATTCATGTGAATTTACATAGTGATCATGTTTTAGTTCTATCATGATGATTTTTATATTTGTTTTTGATGCTTCATGTTTTGAATATATGTTTAGATGTTAGTTTTTCATTAAGACTAGGAATTATACTTGTGCATATAGTGGGCCACAAATAAATTTATATATGTTGGGCTTGATTGCTTATTTGAAACCATTAGATGTGCTAGTATAGTCTAGTTTTGATGATTCATACATTTCAAACTTGTATTCCATTTTTGAATTTGTTTTATGAGTTTTCACTTCATGTATATGTGTATTTTGCCAAACTTTAAGATATACATGTATATCCTTTGAGTCATTTGCCTTTCATGCAAATCTATATATGGACTCAATTGTGTTTAGGGATATGTATGTATACTTATTGTGTTGACAATTCATACATATACCTTGAAATGAAATTTGTTTTGGTGAAGATTTAGTTTCTTCTTGATTTTGTGTTTAATTGTTTAATTTCATGTATATGTCTATCTTGTTCAAACTATTAGATATACATGATTATCCTTTTGAGCCACGTGCCTTCATGCATATACATTTGTGGACTCTTTATGTTTTGGATATGTATGTATACTTTAGTTTGTATTAGACATACATATGCCTTGAAGATTACATAGTTTAGATGATTTTTATGTTTTCATGTTTAAGGAATAATTGAGCTTAATGAAAAATTTTCATGATTATGATATTCACACTTTATTAGTACACTCACATTTATTGCTTACTCATGTTTTGTTTTCATGAGTCATATTTATGCTTAATTGGCTTAGAGTGTTGAATTTCATGTGGATTTCTTATTTCATGAAAATAATTTTTGTTTATTCCTTTCTTGAAGGATTTCGTACTAGTTTAAAAGACTTTCCATTTAACTAGTTACGGTATTCTTCATTTTGGTAGAGTTTTTCAAACAAAGCTTATTTTTCAAATCTATTTTTGAAAACCCCTACCCTGGACGGGAGGTTGGATGGGAGTCCATGCCTTGTATGTTTATATTGGAAATCTTTTTAAACTTGTGCATGAGATGGGTGGATTAGTTATATGAGTTATACCATGCTTTTATAGTTATGTCAATTGGTATCATTGAACTCTTTCAATTGGTATCAATTTTGATCCTTTGTGTATACTCATATGTTTATTGTGTATGTATACTTTCTATTGGTATCATCTATTAGTGTTTGGTACTCATTCTATTTCATACATATATACTTATTTCATTTGTGCTATTATATTTCTATATCTTAAGCACAAATCTTGTTTATGCTAGAGCTTGGACTTCACTATTATTTCAATTGATTTAGTTTTCAATTGGTATCTTATTTCAAGCCTACGCATAGTTTTTGTTGGTATTTCATAAAGGGGAAGAAAATTCGTTTTTCATATTTCAATTGGTACTTGTATTTCCACTCCCTTACTTTATGATAGAAAATAGTCATTTCAATTGTTTATATGACTTTAAAAAAATACTATTTTTGATATCAAGCTGTCTTGTGTTTTAAATTGGTATCTAAAAATTTTGTTTAAAGTAAAATACAAAAGTTTTTGATTTATATTGACTATATGCAAGGAGAGCTTAACATCTCTTCCACATATAGATTCATGATGAGTGTATCTTGTATTGAAGAGCTTAACATTTCTTCTTTATGTGGTACACGTGTGTAGGGGGAGCTTCACATCTCCTCTTATTCATTACACAATGTGTGTTATGTGAATTAGGGCTTAACATCCCTCCTTCATGTAATGCATATGTGTAGGGAAGCTAACTTAGCGTCTTCCTCTTCATGAATGTATATAGCATATAACATTTATTGATCTTTGTATATTTTCAATTGATATCAAGATGCTTCATTGACATATTTTCAATTGATATCCTAATTGATTGTCACCCCTTATTGACCTTGTTTTTTTTTTTTGTTTTAGACAAAAAGGGGGAGAACATTATTTTTATTGTTTTGATTGACAAAAAGGGGGAGAAAGATTTTTACCCCTCATTTTATTTATTGTTTTGATTGCTTACCCCTTTGTTGATGATTGACAAAAAGGGGGAGAAAGATTTTGAGTTTATAAGCTTTATATATGCATATTTATGTTTTTGCATATATTAAGTTTAATATAGTTTAATGTTTTTGCATATATTTTGTTTTGAAAATTTCATTTGGTATCTAGAGTATCTTGTTTATGCATTGTCATTCATGCATATTTTTGTTTATTTGTTTTATGCATGAGTTAAGGGGGAGCTTCTTTGAAGCTTAACTTTAATCCATGCATATATAACTCCATGAGTTTTGTCATCATCAAAAAGGGGGAGATTGTTGGCCCAATGACCTTCCACCCTAGTTTTGATGATGATTAACTCATGTAGTTATGTTTACTAATAATCTTGTGTTGTTTAAGTTTCAGATCATTAACCAAGATATTAGTTGGTGATTAGCTTCTACAAGGAGTTTAGAAGCTTTTCATGTTGATTCCAGGGCCAAAGCTACAAGTTCATACATTGCCTAGCCCATGGATGGAGGTTTGGGAGCAAGTCTACTTGAAGATGAAGATCATCAAGAAGACTTAGGTATCCATAGTTTAGATAGTGTGTTTTAGATCCATTTGTAAAGCTTAGTATAGTTGATATGCTCAAGTGCACAACACACACGTTTTATGTTTTGGATTTGGTTTTCATGAATAGTAGATCAAAACAAGTTTACTTTAATTCTATGTATATTAGATATGTTCTAGATATACATACATGCTTTAAACTTGCTAGACAAACTTATTTTTACTATCCTATTCATGTATTGAAAAATCAAGTTTTGATAAAAATACAAGTGTTGGTTTTAATAAAATTTGCAAGACTCAAAAATGAATTGATATGATTGATTTATGTCTTGAAAATTTAATCACTTATTTATGTTTCAATATAAAATGTTAAAACATGTTTTATGGGATTTTCAGAAAAGATAAAAGATTTTTATAAAATATTTTTTCCCAGTTTTTCTGACCCAGGTTTGTGCTGACAGGCAGGTCGGTCGACCCAGACGGTCGACCGCACCATGGGGCCGGTCGACCCGTCGGGTCGACCGACGTGCAAAGACTTGTGCACGTCTGACAGGCACAAACTCGGTCGACCGTACGGGTCGACCGGTCCGAGAGCTCTGCTCTCTGTTTGTTTGGGTCGACCGGGCCGGTCGATCGTAGTTTCCCAACGGTCACATTTCTGACCGTTGGCGGTCGACCCGGCCGGTCGACCGGCAGTCTGTCAGGCTGCCAGCTCAGCCTAACGGCTAGTTTCTGGTTTGGCCTATATAAACCCCATCTCTTTGGGTTTTTGGCTAAGGTTTTTTAGAAGAGAAAAATACCCAGTTTTCCTGAGTTTAAAACAAGTTTTTCAAAAGAGTTTTTGGGCTTTAAACTTCTCATCTTTATTGTTTTGGGTTTTTGGAAAATCAAAGAAAACTAGGGTTTTTGAGATTGTATTGATTTTCATTTTCTATCATTTATAAGAGATTTCCCTAATAGTTTTTCTTTGTTGCTTGTTTCTAAAAACACCTTAGTTTCCACACTTGAGCTTATCTTCTATCCTAATCTATTTAGGATCTTGTTTTGTGGAAAAGAGAGAAAAGAGAAGTGTTTGAGGTTAAGCCTCTAAGTTGTAAACCCTCCTTGCTTTTGTGTATCCCTCTTTGGTAGAGGTTGATCGGAGTGGTATTGGTTTTGATCCCTCTTCGGTAGAGGTGATTGTGTTGGTTGTATTGGCTACGGGCCTTATCCCTCTTCGGTAGAGGTGGATTGTGGTTGTATAGCCTCGGTGGCTTTGTAAGGATTGAGAGAGGAGTTCGGTACTCCTATAGTGGATTGGAAATCCTACACGGTGGTGTAGGCGGGGATGTAGAGCAAGGTGCTCGAACCTCGAAACATATCTCGGCTTTTGCGTTTGATCCATTATCTCTAAACTCTCTCTCTTTACATTTGTGCAAAGCATCATACTTCATTCATATCATATATTGCTTGTGTTGCCTTGCATTACTTCATATTGCTATTCATCCTTATATGCTTGGCTTGATTGTGTGTGCCTCACTTGTACCTAATCAACAAGAGCTTCACATAGCACCTCAACCCATTCAAGGGGAATCAAGAGGAGTTAGTCCAGAGCCCTTCACGGGGAATTCGGCTACACTTGTTGATTGTATTAAGTGTGATTGCAAGATTTGTTTTAAGCTTCCGCATTTAGCGCACTTAGTTTTGCATTTAGTTCTAGATTAGCACTTACACCTATTCACCTCCCCTCTAGGTGTTTTTCAATTGGTATCAGAGCTAGTGCTCCTGATATTAGGCTTAACATCCTAGGAGTGAGATCCATTTGGTTGCTAATCTATTGTTTGCATTTGCTTGTTTGCACACTCATATAGTTTACCATGGACTTCATGACCCTACCTAGCTTTGATCCTTCCAACATTGTTGTTTGGAAGTACAGGATGTCCATGTACCTAAAGACCCTAGGTTTGCATGTCTTTCTTGCGGCCACCAAGAAATACTATCTTGGAGATCGCAATCATATAGGGGCCAATGCACAAGCCCTTGAGACCATTAGAAGCACATTACCTAAAGATTATCTTATGTGTGTTTCTAACTTTGATTCCGCTTTTGTAGTGTGGAACAAATTGACAACAACCACCACCTCCGAACTTCAAGTACAAATCCAAGAAGAGGAATCTAGTGGAGAATCCGACTCACATTGCTTGATGGTCCAAGGGAATGACTCCCTTGAGGTACAATCAGAAACCCACTTAGATAATGATGATTGTGCTAGTTCTTCAAATGATTATGTTGATCCCCATGCTTTGAATGAAGAACTTTCTATTGTTTGTGAAAAATTAATAGAAAAATATAATTTGTTGAAAAAGAAGAGTCTAGAATTTGAAAAAGAAAATAAGAGTTTGCATGCTAGACTTAACAATGTTTTGCAAGAGAAGGTTGAGGTCTATAATGAAAGGGATTCATTGAGATCTCAATTAGAACTTGCATTTAAAGAAAATGAGTTTTTAAAATCTAAAAATGATTGCCATGCTATTTTGAAGAAAAATGAAAATTTGTCTTCAAAAATTGATTTTGTTTTAAAGGAGAATGTTACTTTGAAAAATAAAATTATTTCTATTTCAAATGATTTAGATGTGTGTTTAAAGAAAAATATTGTTTTGCAAAATAAGATGGATGCACATGTTTGTCATGCTAGTGTAGCTTCTTCATCTAGTCTACCTAATACTTGTACCTCTTCTTCTAAGATTAATGATGATATTTGTATGTTAAAGAAGAGAGTAGATTGTTTGGGCTCCACTATGAGTCAATGTGCCATGAATCATACACGTTTGGAAACCTTGGTTCGAAAGAAACAAGTTCCATCCTTTATGCATGCACACCCTCCACGGCATACACATGCTCCTCACGGACACCATGACACGTATGCTCATATGTACACTTGTACACATTGTGGACGTAAGGGCCACCTTGCTAAATTTTACTTTGATAGATTACATACTTCAAATTTAGCAAAGAAATTTATTTGGGTTAGAGAAGGTACTAACCCCCATGGACCCAAAAGAGTATGGGTACCAAAGACCACCCCTCCTTTATTTGATGTAGGTGTGGGCTCTCACATGACGTGAGAGTGATGACACCTTGGAGTGGATGCGTTCCGTACTTAAAGGAAACCAATTGGATGCATCACTTTCAAGGGAAGATTTGGTGGAGATGACCACCATGGTTTGGAGAACTAGAGCGGTGCCCTCATTGGTTTTGGTATCGAATCTCTAACTCCTTATGTTTACGTGCTTTCCATGTTTATCTCTCTTAGCATGTTTTGATGTTTTATAGCATGTTTCATTGTCTATGGATTAGTATGTAAATACCATGTTTATTAGATCCTTGACATACATGTATAGTATTTGAGACACACATGCTTATATGAACCCATACTTAGTGTTCTCACTTTTGTTTAAGCTATAATGTACATCATGAATCTAATTCATGTGAATTTACATAGTGATCATGTTTTAGTTCTATCATGATGATTTTTATATTTGTTTTTGATGCTTCATGTTTTGAATATATGTTTAGATGTTAGTTTTTCATTAAGACTAGGAATTATACTTGTGCATATAGTGGGCCACAAATAAATCTATATATGTTGGGCTTGATTGCTTATTTGAACCCATTAGATGTGCTAGTATAGTCTAGTTTTGATGATTCATACATTTCAAACTTGTATTCCATTTTTGGATTTGTTTTATGAGTTTTCACTTCATGTATATGTGTATTTTGCCAAACTTTAAGATATACATGTATACCCTTTGAGTCATTTGCCTTTCATGCAAATCTATATATGGACTCAATTGTGTTTAGGGATATGTATGTATACTTATTGTGTTGACAATTCATACATATACCTTGAAATGAAATTTGTTTTGGTGAAGATTTAGTTTCTTCTTGATTTTGTGTTTAATTGTTTAATTTCATGTATATGTCTATCTTGTCCAAACTATTAGATATACATGATTATCCTTTTGAGCCACGTGCCTTTATGCATATACATTTGTGGACTCTTTATGTTTTGGATATGTATGTATACTTTAGTTTGTATTAGACATACATATGCCTTGAAGATTACATAGTTTAGATGATTTTTATGTTTTCATGTTTAAGGAATAATTGAGCTTAATGAAAAATTTTCATGATTATGATATTCACACTTTATTAGTACACTCACATTTATTGCTTACTCATGTTTTATTTTCATGAGTCATATTTATGCTTAATTGGCTTAGAGTGTTGAATTTCATGTGGATTTCTTATTTCATGAAAAATAATTTTTGTTTATTCCTTGCTTGAAGGATTTCGTACTAGTTTAAAAGACTTTCCATTTAACTAGTTACGGTATTCTTCATTTTGGTAGAGTTTTTCAAACAAAGCTTATTTTTCAAATCTATTTTTGAAAACCCCTACCCTGGACGGGAGGTTGGATGGGAGTCCATGCCTTGTATATTTATATTGAAAATCTTTTTAAACTTGTGCATGAGATGGGTGGATTAGTTATATGAGTTATACCATGCTTTTATAGTTATGTCAATTGGTATCATTGAACTCTTTCAATTGGTATCAATTTTGATCCTTTGTGTATACTCATATGTTTATTGTGTATGTATACTTTCTATTGGTATCATCTATTAGTGTTTGGTACTCATTCTATTTCATACACATATACTTGTTTCATTTGTGCTATTATATTTCTATATCTTAAGCACAAATCTTGTTTATGCTAGAGCTTGAACTTCACTATTATTTCAATTGATTTAGTTTTCAATTGGTATCTTATTTCAAGCCTACGCATAGTTTTTGTTGGTATTTCATAAAGGGGGAGAAAATCCGTTTTTCATATTTCAATTGGTACTTGTATTTCCACTCCCTTACTTTATGATAGAAAATAGTCATTTCAATTATTTATATGACTTAAAAAAAATACTATTTTTGATATCAAGATGTCTTGTGTTTTAAATTGGTATCTAAAAATTTTGTTTAAAGTAAAATACAAAAGTTTTTGATTTATATTGACTATATGCAAGGAGAGCTTAACATCTCTTCCACATATAGATTCATGATGAGTGTATCTTGTATTGAAGAGCTTAACATTTCTTCTTTATGTGGTACACGTGTGTAGGGGGAGCTTCACATCTCCTCTTATTCATTACACAATGTGTGTTATGTGAATTAGGGCTTAACATCCCTCCTTCATGTAATGCATATGTGTAGGGAAGCTAACTTAGCGTCTTCCTCTTCATGAATGTATATAGCATATAACATTTATTGATCTTTGTATATTTTCAATTGATATCAAGATGCTTCATTGACATATTTTCAATTGATATCCTAATTGATTGTCACCCCTTATTGACCTTGTTTTTTTTTTTTTTTTTTTTTTAGACAAAAAGGGGGAGAACATTGTTTTGATTGTTTTGATTGACAAAAAGGGGGAGAAAGATTTTTACCCCTCATTTTATTTATTGTTTTGATTGCTTACCCCTTTGTTGATGATTGACAAAAAGGGGGAGAAAGATTTTGAGTTTATAAGCTTTATATATGCATATTTATGTTTTTGCATATATTAAGTTTAATATAGTTTAATGTTTTTGCATATATTTTGTTTTGAAAATTTCATTTGGTATCTAGAGTATCTTGTTTATGCATTGTCATTCATGCATATTTTTGTTTATTTGTTTTATGCATGAGTTAAGGGGGAGCTTCTTTGAAGCTTAACTTTAATCCATGCATATATAACTCCATGAGTTTTGTCATCATCAAAAAGGGGGAGATTGTTGGCCCAATGGCCTTCCACCCTAGTTTTGATGATGATTAACTCATGTAGTTATGTTTACTAATAATCTTGTGTTGTTTAAGTTTCAGATCATTAACCAAGATATTAGTTGGTGATTAGCTTCTACAAGGAGTTTAGAAGCTTTTCATGTTGATTCCAGGGCCAAAGCTACAAGTTCATACATTGCCTAGCCCATGGATGGAGGTTTGGGAGCAAGTCTACTTGAAGATGAAGATCATCAAGAAGACTTAGGTATCCATAGTTTAGATAGTGTGTTTTAGATCCATTTGTAAAGCTTAGTATAGTTGATATGCTCAAGTGCACAACACACACGTTTTATGTTTTGGATTTGGTTTTCATGAATAGTAGATCAAAACAAGTTTACTTTATTTCTATGTATATTAGATATGTTCTAGATATACATACATGCTTTAAACTTGCTAGACAAACTTATTTTTACTATCCTATTCATGTATTGAAAAATCAAGTTTTGATAAAAATACAAGTGTTGGTTTTGATAAAATTTGCAAGACTCAAAAATGAATTGATATGATTGATTTATGTCTTGAAAATTTTATCACTTATTTATGTTTCAATATAAAATGTTAAAACAAGTTTTATGGGATTTTCAGAAAAGATAAAAGATTTTTATAAAATATTTTTTCCCAGTTTTTCTGACCCAGGTTTGTGCTGACAGGCAGGTCGGTCGACCCAGACGGTCGACCGCACCATGGGGCCGGTCGACCCGTCGGGTCGACCGACGTGCACAGACTTGTGCACGTCTGGCAGGCACAAACTCGGTCGACCGGGTCCGAGAGCTCTGCTCTCTGTTTGTTTGGGTCGACCGGGCCGGTCGACCGTAGTTGCCCAACGGTCACATTTCTGACCGTTGGCGGTCGACCCGGCCGGTCGACCGGCAGTCTGTCAGGCTGCCAGCTCAGCCTAACGGCTAGTTTCTGGTTTGGCCTATATAAACCCCATCTCTTTGGGTTTTTGGCTAAGGTTTTTTAGAAGAGAAAAATACCCAGTTTTCCTGAGTTTAAAACAAGTTTTTCAAAAGAGTTTTTGGGCTTTAAACTTCTCATCTTTATTGTTTTGGGTTTTTGGAAAATCAAAGAAAACTAGGGTTTTGGGAGATTGTATTGATTTTCATTTTCTATCATTTACAAGAGATTTCCCTAATAGTTTTTCTTTGTTGCTTGTTTCCAAAAACACCTTAGTTTTCACACTTGAGCTTATCTTCTATCCTAATCTATTTAGGATCTTGTTTTGTGGAAAAGAGAGAAAAGAGAAGTGTTTGAGGTTAAGCCTCTAAGTTGTAAACCCTCCTTGCTTTTGTGTATCCCTCTTTGGTAGAGGTTGATCGGAGTGGTATTGGTTTTGATCCCTCTTCGGTAGAGGTGATTGTGTTGGTTGTATTGGCTACGGGCCTTATCCCTCTTCGGTAGAGGTGGATTGTGGTTGTATAGCCTCGGTGGCTTTGTAAGGATTGAGAGAGGAGTTCGGTACTCCTATAGTGGATTGGAAATCCTACACGGTGGTGTAGGCGGGGATGTAGAGCAAGGTGCTCGAACCTCGAAACATATCTCGGCTTTTGCGTTTGATCCATTATCTCTAAACTCTCTCTCTTTACATTTGTGCAAAGCATCATACTTCATTCATATCATATATTGCTTGTGTTGCCTTGCATTACTTCATATTGCTATTCATCCTTATATGCTTGGCTTGATTGTGTGTGTGCCTCACTTGTACCTAATCAACAAGAGCTTCACATAGCACCTCAACCCATTCAAGGGGAATCAAGAGGAGTTAGTCCAGAGCCCTTCACGGGGAATTCGGCTACACTTGTTGATTGTATTAAGTGTGATTGCAAGATTTGTTTTAAGCTTCCGCATTTAGCGCACTTAGTTTTGCATTTAGTTCTAGATTAGCACTTACACCTATTCACCCCCCCTCTAGCTGTTTTTCATCTTGAACATCAAATCTATATTCTATACTTTAAACATACTATTTTCTTACAAAGTTCTTAGTGACTATAAGTGTCTTCAAGCGAGCTTCTCCAATGGCGACATCGAGTTCTTTGAGCTCCAATCTCATACTTGAATACTCTTGAGCCTTCAATACCTTCCTTTAGAGGAAGAAACACATTAAATCTTCTTGAACCCTGAAACACACTTAAACACTTGAACTTGATTATTACTAAATAACCACATATGCTTTGTTATCATCAAAACAAGAAACCAGTGATTGTAACCTTGGGCCAACAATCTCACCCTTTTTGATGATGATAAAACATATGAGTTATTTAAAAATAAATGATACGAAAAAGCTTGGAAAAGCTCCCCCTCAAGTTATGCTATCTATCAAGTACAAGAAATCAATATAACTATAAATAGATTTGTCAATGTAAGCAAATCACATAGATGCATATATGAAGAATAAATCAATTTAGAATAATATGCATAAATAGCTTACCATCCTTCCATTCCTCCTTCCTCCAAAAACATTATGCAATGAATCAAAATAATAAATCATGGCATTGCATATAAATATGGTAATGAAAATGGATGTACATAAAGCTCATGATACCAAAACAAGGGATGAGAATCAAAACCATGAAAACCTATCAAAACTATTAATAATAACTCAAATACCTCTCCCCTTTTTGTCATGCATCAAAAAGGAGCAAAAGTATACAAGAATAAAAATACATGAAGAAAAAAGAGATACCAATAAAATACATGTATCAATTGAAAATACATGAAACCATATGAAACAAACATGAAGAAATTTCAAAACTCATGAATTCATAATGCAAACATTTAACTCACCACAATAAAAATAAAAATATATTATAATCTAGTGGTTTAGTAAAAATATCCACAAGTTAAAAATCGGTAGAAACGTAATCAATGTCAATGTCTCCTTTCTCATAGTGATCTCTAAGAAAGTGATATCTAATTTCTATATGCTTGATGTTATTATATTGATTTGCATTCTTAGTCCTATGAATAGTACTAGTGTTAACGCAAAATATTTTAATATAGTCCTAATGCAAATCATAGTCAAGGAGAGTATGTTTCATCTAAAGGACCTGTGCACAATAAGTTCCGACCGCAGCATACTCCGTCTCGGCGATTGAAAGGGCTACGAAATTTTATTTCTTGGAAGACCATGAAACTAGACAATTTTTTAAAAATTGACAAATTCCACTAAGCTCTTCCTATCTACTCTACAACCGGCATAGTCGGCACCTGAAAAACTCGTCGTTAAAAATTGTCCAGTTTTCGGATACCACAAGCTCATTCCAATAGTGCCCTTAAGATATCTAATAATGCATTTTACCGCAATCAAGTGAGACCCTTTAGGACAAAATTGAAATCTAGCACATAGACAAACACTAAACATAATATCCGGCCTATTAGTCGTCAAGTAAAGCAAACTACCAATCATGTTTTATAGAGTTTAATGTCAACGTTTTTACCTTGTTCATCCTTGTCAAGCTTTGTTGTAGCAGTTATGGGAGTCTTTCTTGTCTTTGCATCTTCAAGTCCAAATTTCTTGATAAGCTCTCTTGTCTATTTGGCTTGGTATATGAAAATCCCATCACTCCTTTACTTGATTTGCCAAGAAAGTAGTTGAGCTCTTCCATTATAGACATTTCGAACTCTTTCTTCACGCATGATTCAAAATTCTTATAAAGCATTTCATTAGTAGATTCAAAAATGATATCATCAACAAAAATTTGCACAATAAGGATATCACTATCTACATGCTTTGTAAATAATGTAGTGTCAATTTTACCTTTTACAAAACCATTTGAAACAAAAAAAGTAGAAAGTTTTTTATATCGAGCTCTTAGAGCTTGTTTTAAACCATATAAAACCTTTTCAAGTTTAAAATAAAATTCGGATGTGTAAGATCGACAAACCCGGGGTTGTTCAACATATACCTTCTTCTCGATAAAACCATTCAAAAAGGCACTTTTAACATCTATTTGAAAATTTTTAAAATCTTTGAATGAAGCAAAAGCAAGTGTCATCCGTATGGCTTCAAGCTGTGCTACGGGTGCAAAGATTTTCTAAAAATCGATATCTTCAATTTGGGTATAACTTTGGGCCACTAACCTAACTTTATTCCTAATAATATTTCTCAGCTCATCCAACTTATTCCTAAAAATTCATTTAATACTAATGATTGGTCTATCATGGGGTCAGGAATAAGGTGTCAAACTTAATTGCGCTCAAATTGATTAAGCTCTTTTTGCATTGCAAGTAACCAATATGAGTCGCCTTCGGCTTCGAGGATGTTCTTGGACTCAATATGTGAAATGAATACAAAATGACAAAAAATACATGGAGTTTGGAGTGAGTAGTTACCCCCTTGAATACATCACCTATGATGAGGTCCTTGGGATGATTTGTAGCATATCTCCAATCCTTTGAAAGTGGTTGAGTTGGCTCCACTTCAACATCTTAAACTTCACCACGTTCATCATCCTTTGGCTTATTTTCTTGCATTGATGAGTCCTTCAAAGTTATTTTCTCCGTGTCTTCACCTTAGAAACCAATTTTTACAACATTCTTCGCAAAAGCATTAAATTTCTCAAACTTGACATGCATAGACTCTTCAATAATCAAAGTAGATCTATTGAAGACTCTATAAGCATTGCTAGAATGTGAATACCCAACAAATATAGCTTCATAAGACTTGGCATCAAATTTACCTAAATTATCCTTGGTGTTCAAAACAAAACATTTACAACTGAAAACTCTAAAGTATGAAACATTTGATTTTCTCAAAAAGTAAATCTTAAGAGGAGTTTTGAAAGAGTTTTTGTAAAATAAATTCTATCCGATATGTAACATGAAGTGTTTATGGTCTCGGCCCATAGATATTGAGAGAATTCATATTCACTAATCATTGTCCTAACCATCTCTTGAAGAGTCCGATTCTTCCTTTCAACGACTCTATTTTGTTGAAGAGTTATAGGACAAGATAGTTCATATTTAATTCCATTTGCTTCACAATAAGTGATAAATGAATGGTTAATGAATTCACCACCTCTATCACTCCTTATGCGCAAAATCGAAAAATCTTTTTCTTTTTCAACTCTTTTTCTAAAAACATGAAAATGACAGAAAGCTTCATCTTTGTGTTCCAAAAAGAAAATCCATGTAAATCTAGAGAAATCATCAACTAAAACAAAAACAAAAACAAAAACAAAACAATTACCACTAAGACTTTCAGTTTTTGTTGGACCAAAAAAATCATGTGGATCAACTCTAATGGTTTAGATGTCATAATATCCTTAATTGATTTAAAAGAGGACTTAGTTTGTTTTCTAAGTTAGCACGCATCACAAATACGGTCATTTTCAAACTTCAAGTAAGGAATACCTTTCACTGATTTTTTACAGTTAATTCTAGATATGCTTTGTTATCATTAAGATAAGAAACCGGTGATTGTAACCTTGGGCCAACAAAAATGTCTTATTTTTAGTCTTTATTAGGATTGCGATCATGATCGCAGTCCTTACAAAACACAATTTTTCAGCTTATATTGAGACTGCGACAATGATCACAGTCCTTACAAAATGCCCTAATTTTCAGTTACTAAAAGGACTCTAGCTATAGTCGCAGTCTTCTAAAAAAGAACTGTGACTGTAGTCGCAGTCTTCATATCAACATCGCCATCATCAGCGGACCCTGTTCACCAGCATTAAATGATCCTAATTTTTTTTTCAAATCTAAATACTACACGATCACAAACACAAATAAAACTCATCATGAGCAAGAGCAAACGAGATATGCAAAAGATTAATCCCCAAAAAAATTTAGTTCAGGGGGCTCCTGCCCCCTCCAACCCCCACGACGATCTAACTGCGAAGGTCGATCCGCAACTTACTCTGCGTCAGGATCATGGTTGAGGGGAGAGCAACATTTGGGCGATGAGGAAGGGTAAAAAAAGGAAATGAAAATATCTAAAGAAGTGATAGTTGAGATAAATTAATTTATGCTGATGTAGATGAGATCGTAGTGAATAAATTATGAAGCTGAGTTTTTTTTTTTAATTATGAAGCAAAATAGGTTGATGTAGCGAAATTTTACAAAGATAAAATGGTGAGAAGCCTAGAGAATTTTTTTTAAATTAAACGAGTTACAATATAATTTAAAAAGAGAAATAAACTAAAAAAAAGAATTAAAAATAGCAAAGTTCAAAGAGGGCAAGAAAGAGAAAAGATGGTTAAATAGTTTTTTTAAAAATTACCTTAGGGGTGTTTTGTAAAGACATTTTCGTCTAAAGTAATAGAGAGGGGTCAAAAGTGGAGTTTGAAACACCAGAGGTAGTACCAATCTTTTTCCAACCTTCAAGGGTTCTCACTTAAACCCTTAAAAATTTCTAAAGTTAAAATTTAATTTCTAACTAGCTCCTATTTAAATTGAAAATTTTATTAATCCTGTACAGAAAAAGTTAAGAGTTTTTAATTATATTAGGACGATAAAAATTAAAACAGAAAAGATAAATAACTATCAAAACACAAGAATGGGGACGTAAAGATTAGTAGTACCAATAGTGCAAAAATAAACCTTTTCAAGTAGGATTAGTAGCACCAATTAAGAAAAAATGGACTTAATCAAAAATCCCTAACAATTGCTTTAGACTTTACTAAGTTTCTCACAAATGTTATTTTACACACGGATTTACATGATATCCAGAAAAAATACCTAAGCACTCAAGTGCCTTAGATAAAGGCTTTGTTGTCTTTGTATTATTTTTATTTCTTTTGATTAGATGCTATTGTTTCAAAGGATTTTATTTGGAGAGAAATTTGTTCGAGATACTGTACATCATGTAAAACTCTAGGGTATTTATTTGTAGTTTATCAAAACCGACTGAAGATAGGTTTTCTCCGATGACTTATTAACATCGACCGAAGATAGATTTTTTCCGTGACTCATATACAATTTTGTCTGTTCGTCCGTCTTTTGTTCTCTCTCAGCTCTCCCTTCTTCTTCCTCCCCTTTCCTCCTCCTCCTGACTGATTGGTCGGTTTCTCACCGACAGCAGCGGTACACTGGTATAAACTTTGTCCGTCTGACTGTCTGTCTGTCTTCATTCGCGAGAGAAAGAGCAGCATCGACTCTCTCTTTCTTCTTCTTCTCTCAACTCATCCCTCTTTCTTCTTCCTCTCCCCCTCATCTTCTTTCTGATCGATTGGTTGGTTTCTAACCGGTAGTGACAGTGTACTAGTAGTTTACAACAATTGAAGAAAAGAGAAAGTGGACATTTGTGATTGTGCAATAGATTGAGGTTCTCAACAATTGTTACTTCTTCAGGGTTTACCTGTAAATTACTCAATAAAGGAAAAGAAGTATTCTCTTTATGTTTCCAGTTCTCATCCCTCCCCCTCACTCCCCTCTCCCCTCTCCCCCTCTCCCCCCCCATTATCAATGGTGAGCGCAGTCTCAGTCCCATCGAGAGGCGAAGCCCTCTCTCTACTCCGCTCTCTTCTACGAACGGCCGCCAAATTCTCCGATTACAACATAAGAGAGTACGCCAAGAGGAGAGCCATCGCTGGCTTCCGCGACAACCGAAATCTCAACGACCCTTGTTCGATCGCCTCCGCCTTCGCCGACGGCAAGTCTCAGCTCGAGGTCGCCAAGAGGCAGGCGGTGGTCTACTCTCTCTACGCTTCCAAAGTCAAGAGCATCATGGAATTCAAAACTGGGTAATTTTTTCTTATGGAAGAAAAATCTGTTGGTTTTTGTATGGATTTAGTAAATCCGATATTTGTTTTGCAAGACCCATATGGAAAAATGTGAACTTTTGGAGGAATATATAAAATTTTAGCTTATCCTCTTTCTATACGCTCTTTTATTAGTGTTACTGAATCTAGACCGAAGGTCAAAGAAAAAATTGTGAATATCTGGACTTTGTTAATGTTTATGGTGGCTTTGATATGCCTCTGTTGAAAAATTGTGAATATTTGGACTTTAATTGATGGATCGGTCGATTATGAAGAAACCAGTGGAATTGTTTATGGGTTATATGCGTTTTGGATATATGTCAAGTGTATGAAATGGTTTGAATCTTAGGTTATTCTTTTTCTAGACTCTTTGTTTGCTAGTATTAACAAGTGAATTATGGATTTTTTTTTTCCTATTGTAGAAAATGCTGAGTGAATGAGACTTTACTGTCTCTATGCTCCCAAGGGGAAGGGCATCATGTGCTTGTGGTTATGTATTGAAAATGAATGGTAAAGAATTTTATTGGGTTTACATAGGTAGATTGCTTCTATTTGCCGGTTTTGCTTGGTATTTGAATTATGGGTTTCTGAATTGATAAGTGGTCTATTATTATTGCTAGGGAAATGATGCATTCTGGTTATCTTCTTGTAATTCATTTTAGGTAGACGGGTTAAGTGATCTTGGATTGATGATGCTATGAACATTTTTTGCAGTCTGTCTGAACCTTGGAATATTGTGATTATTGTGATTCTAAACAAAATATTTATTCCTCCTTCCATTACGCCGTAATATAGAGTATTATGTGTGTATGTATGGGGTTTATTGATGCTGCTGGGGTTTATACACTTTAACCTCTCCATTTGGTAAGCGAGAGGCAACTTCAACAAACTACAAGGTGATGGAGAAATTGGTGGGTTGGTTTAGAGATGAGCTCAAAGTTTCTTGAGTTGGATAGGTGCCTCTGGAAGGAGTTACGGGAATCAACTCGAGGAGTTTATAGGACTAGGTGAAGATTGACTTTAGGAAATAAAATATCATGTTAGTTGCTAATATTACAGGGAGATGCCTTTAATAGAGCTGCATGGACTGACAATTGGAACAAAGACTCTATCATTGTTGTTGAATTGAAACTTACTCATTTCGTAGGAAGGCATCAAATTCATGTTATGAATAAATCATAATTTCTCTTGTCCTACTTGCTGGGTGACCTGCAGCAGCTTCTCTCCTATAACTCATGATGAGATTTAGTGGCTTGGTGTTCTTGCAAAGTTCCTGCAAACTCTTTGTAGTCAACTTCTTACAGTTATTAATCAGTTTCCAATACACATAGCCTCCAATTGATTCTTATAGATCTAATAAGTTTAGAATTTCTTCACCTTTAAGGCTTGTTCACTTCCACAATCCTTTAGACAATCTTGTGATTAAATGGATGTTGGTTCTAGGATGAATTACAGATTTTTTTTTTTTTTTTAAAGGTTCCTGCTAGTTCTTTACTTTTGCCATTGTTCCAAGACTTTGAAGGGAGTTATGAATCTTGGTATTTTTATGAATCCATCTAATTTTTATTGCATGTAATTTCATAGTCCAATATCTCGGGTATCAAACACGAAGCTGTCTTGGATGATGAGTTCAAATATCAGCGTAATACTATGGATCAGAGGCTCATAGACTGATAAGTCTTCTGCAAGAGATAGCTGGCAATATCATGGTTTTTTTTGCAATTTATCCTCTTCTTCCCTCACACGACTAATCCTTTTTTATGGGAAAATTTTTGACAGTCATATGAGTGACCACAGATGTACTTAAATCTGTTTTACAATGAGTATGATATATGAAATATTGGAACCTTGTAACTTCATTTGAAATTGAATTTAAGATCAGGCCTTGTGAAATTAATAACTAAGAGATTACCTTGGTGATATGTTGGTATTCTTTCCTATCATGCTGAATTATAAAGATATAAATGCATACTAGTATGATTAAATTTAAATGGGACAAAAAAATATGGATAAGTCCTTACCTGAAGTCATCTGATTCACTGAATGCCTATAGGAGTCGAAAATGGAAGATCTTTGGCAGGAAAAACAAAACTAAGACCCTATAGATTCTATGGATTATAAGAGAACCCAAAGTAAATGCCATGAAAGATGTTATGAGTGGTTGTGTTTCAAACCCAGGATTGATATGTGACAAATGTTTCATATGGGAACATAGCAGTTGATCCAACCTATACGGTTTATTTAGGTGTACTGTAATGTGCAATGCAGCTGAAGGTTCTTTCCTAAGAGAGAGTTTAGAGTTTCTTTTTGTTGAAATCTGACAGCGAAAGCCTAAGATAACTTGTATAATTTGTGAGACTACATAAAGAAATTTGTCTTTATAAGGAAGTCATCTCAGCTTTGAGAGGGTTTGACTAGTGAAGAAATTCTAAAGATGGTTCACACTGAAATTGAGGAAGACAGGAAGGGCCAATATTCACAAAGAAATGGGCTTAGTTCAATTTATTCATCAGATTACATATATTTTATTTTATTTTCTTTTTATTAAAAATAATCTTAGAAAAGTCTGCAGCCCTATTATAGCACCAGCATGATATGACCTCTTGCATGACTTGCAAGGAGCCTTTACGACTCGGGTTCATGTTGAAATTGAATAATTCTTTATCAACATGTAAGATTCTTGCAATGATGCATTCAATCAATTTAAACTATAAAAATTCAATCGAACTATTGTATATTTTTTGGAAAGTTCAGTGGGGATGACCTCAAGTTCTGGTTATGGAAGTGCACAATGTTAGTTCTCCTTTCTGATCCATTCAGCTTCATTGCAATATCAGTTACTTTGGTATAAAAGTGAGTGGAAGAAGTATCTGATTCCTTGTGATGGTTTCTTAGTTGGGAAACTCAATTAAGGATATGTCTTGCTATAGAGGTCTCAAACCTATTTTATCTGATTTGTGGATGATCAATTCAAATTTTAGATTACTTGTTTGTATAGGGATTAAGGCTAAAATCAATTAAATCACACTCTTATTTTCTACTATCAGATTTGGGAATATCCATAGAAATGTTAAAAAATACTCTAATTATATTTGAGATTGTGGAGAAAGAGATTGGGATGGACAGAGAAAGTAATTAGAATCCCATTTCTATTTCACTTAACCAATTTCAGTCACTATTATCTACAGAAGTCATAGCTGGAGAATATGTTTGATGTATCAGGAGCATCATGTAGCAGTGTCTAGTAAGTCTGTTTAAGATTCGAACCTATGTTGACAAGAGAATTAATGGACCATAGCTCTCCCAAAAACCACCACCTCCACAAGAAATGGTTGTAGTTCACATGTTACATTATTTTTGGTTCAAATTTAGATGCGGAAGTTTGAGAGTTTCTCCTGGTCACTAATATCATATATTTCTTTGCTCAACCTAACGTTAGCGATGGAAGGAATTGCAAAACTGAAGACGAATATTCATTACGATTTGGGACTAGAGAAATCTAGACATAATACGAGAATTACTGCAGAAATGTCTTTGCATCAGATAGAACTTGAAAGTTAAGATGAAGGGAGAATTAATAAAGCTGTACTATCCTTTATACGAGATTGACGGGAGGTAATTTATGTATGTTTGCATATATACTGCTTCTGATGGTGGTTTGCTTGATATTTGGCTTGTGTGTTTTTGATTTGTTAAGTGGACTAGTATTCTTGCTATGGAACCGATGCATTCTGCCTACCTTTTAATCACTTTAGTTTGCAGTGTAGATATTCCTTTTTGTTTGATTTTTCTTAGTAGTACCTTCTACCTTGTGAAGAAATGGAATAATTTGGGTATAATTCATGTAGGTAGAATAAGTCATCTCTGATTGGATGATAAAATTATTTGCAGTGTGACTGAATCTTGAAATATCATGATTCTAGAAAGTACTTATCCCCCCTTGAAATTATACTATAGGAGATTATCTTCGTCTATGTTGGATTAATGATGTTGCTGGTTGTTTTATTCTTTGTATCTATCTATTTGGTAGTGACTTATAGGTAGATTCAACAAATCATAGGATGACAGAATTGCTGAGATTTTTTAGACTTGGGCAATAAAGATTGACGCATGAGGCGTGTGCCTTTTGAAGGAGTTATAGGATGTGAGCTGAAGGAACTAACTGCTAGGACTAGAGGTAGACTTAAACAAACCAGGGCTGAGGAGTAATGAATGACATTGTGTTTGCAAATCTAAAATGGATATGGCCCTTAATAGAGTTTAATGGCCCCAAAAAGTTAGGGCCAAGGCTTTTTTGTTATTGTTGTCCTTGAAGTTGCTCATTGCTCATTTTTGTTGAAAATCATTGAATTCATTGTTAAGCGAATCACAATGTTGACGGATGACCACCAAGACCTTACCTCTCCTTTAACTTGGGATCATACTTGGATGGGTTCTCGCAAAGTCTTCAAGTTAACTTTGCAAGAACGATAGTAGAGGAGTTGCTCAATTTCTATTTTGTTAGTGTTTAATAGAAGGGGTGAAAAGTTGGAGGAAAGGACGAGAATGGACGAGTTTTTGAATTTCAATTAGCCGGCAAAAAAAGAATAAGCTTAGACTCATGCAAGAAACATGGAAATGCTCTGTTGAGATATCTTCGATGAGCTCTAACTGAAGTAGCGAAAGTTGTAAAGTTGAAAAAGAAGCTTCAAGTCAGAAGTTAGAATATTAAACATATAATGTACAAAATGTTCAAAAAATGCGTGTAGCAGTAAAAAGAATGTTAACATGGACAAGATAGTATGGGTGCATCTCTAAACATCAGAAACTTGCTTTGATTGAGGAGCATCATGGAGATCAAAAACTGGGTTCAGAAAAGTTTCCCTCTTTTTTTTTTTTGTTGGAAATCTGTTGGTTGTATGTATTTGGTAGTTTTGATGGAGGGTTTCATATTAAATTTACACATGGATTTGGCAATTTTTATGGTGGTTTTGCTGTGCCCAGGTGGAAAATTTTGTGAACTTTCTGGGTTTGATTGATTGATTGATTGATAATGGGTCTGTCAATTTCCGAGAGCAGCACAATCTTTTGTGCGTTTTGTGCATTTTTAGTGATTTCAAGCATATGAAATGGTTTGAGCCTTGGGTTATTTTCTTTCTACATCTTTTGTTTGTTAGAATTAGGAAGTCTTTATGGATTCTTCTTCTCTTGTAATGACTGTTAACACACATGATATTTTGCTGTGGTTATGCTTCTGAGGTTCTTGGTTCATGTTCATAGAGGCTAAAGGTCTTAGTGAAGGCATATTGCTGGATAAAAATGAGTGGAGAAAGCTGATCCATGTGCCCGACTCGGCGTAATTCTCTTTTGATTCATGTAGCCAACCCCAAATACTTGAGACAAATGGCTTAGTCGTTGTTGTTATGCTTCTGAGGTAAAGAGCATCATGAAACCATTCTGCATCGAGAATGAGTGGGTGGAGAATTCAATTTGGGTTTGATTGGTGTTTGATTTGTGGGTTTCTGAACTAATGAGTGGATTAGTCTTGCCATGGAAATGATTCATTCAGGTTGCCTTTTTTAACCTATTGCAACTTAGTATTCCAAATTAGCTATAGATTAATTATTATTCTAAGAAAATCGCTAAATCTGATCATGTATCATCACATAAAATGTTAAGGACTTGAACAATGGCGGAGGAGAGAGCACTCTCAAAATGAAAAGAAAATTCAATCAACCCAACCTAAAGTTTGTTACTTTGGGCGTGTTTGGTAAGTTGCAAACCATTTGCAAAATGCAAAAAGTTTTGCAACTTTACATTTACAGTTGTTTGGTTTCGTTTGCAAAATGTAAAATGCAAAACACTTTTGTAACTCTTCTTTTCCCACTTACAGTTGCTACAGTTAAATTTGTGGTCATGTAAATCTCACTTTTACACTCATATTTTCCCACTTGCAGTTGCTACAGTTAATTTTGTGGTCATGTAACTCTCACTTGTAGTACACTTACAGTTCAAAACAGTTACTTGATAATCAATATATAATTAAATATTATTAAATATTTAATATTTTAATAGTGTTCAATTTCTTATTTAATTATTTAATTATTTTATATTTTTAATCTTTAACTTTTTTATTGTTTTAATATTTAATATTTTACTATTTTAATTTAATATTTTAATTTAATATTTTATTATTTTATTAATACTTATTCCATTTTTATTATTTTATTTAGAGTTAATATTTTATTAATATAACAGTATTATACTTTAATATAAAATTACTATATATTTAATTATTTATTTTTAATATAAAAAATTACTTTATTATATCATAATATATTTTATTATTATATTTATATTTTATTATGTTAATATTGTAATAATAATTCAGTATAATAATATATAATGATAATTTATTATTAAATTATAATTATATTTTACTTTATTAATTTTATATTTCTATAATATTACAATAATATTATAATAAATTTATATTATAATAATTTTCAAGTATTTTTAATATTATAATATTATAACTATATTTTATTATTGTTGTAACATTTTTTAATATTTATTAGTATTCTTAAAATTTTATTAATGTTCTTTAGATTTTCTTAAAATTTTATATTATTTATTTAGTTAATATTTTAGTAATATTTTACTATTTATACTAATATTTTATTAATATTATTGTTATAAATAAAATATTAAGATTATTAATTTTTATCTTAAATTTATTAATACAATTTAATTTGCAATAGTAGATTTAATTTAATAGTATTTATAATATTCAAATCACTGCTATAGTTAATTTTGTGGTCAACTTTTCCACTTACACTTTTACATTACCAACCAAACACCGTAAAACACAATATACTTTACCATTTACACTTTCACTTTATCAACCAAACACCGTAAAACTCAATATACTTTTCCATTTACACTTCACTTTATCAACCAAACACCGTAAAACACAATATATTATCCCTGCTACAGTTCACTTTTTCCATTCTCATTTTACGACTTACGACTTGCGACGTTTTGCAACGAAACAAACAAGCCCTTTGGTTCACGTGTGTGAGCCACACACGTGTATTATAAGAGGATCAATCTCGTGTTGACACGTGAATAAGACATTAGCTTTTAGGATTATAAAACTTTAAAGTATTTGGGCTCTTTCTTATATCCTATCCACATGTCAACACGCGTGATTGACCTGTGTCTCACACACATGAACAGAAGGCAAAGTTTGGGTGCATGAAAAGAGAAGCAAGCATTGCTCTCAGTCTCTTACTACCCAAAACCCTAGCAATCATCCCTCCAATCAAATGCATTGAGCCCAAATCAAGGCCTTTTCTGACTCCTGATCAACATCAGTGGCATGCTTGTCAAAACAAGAGGACAAGGGAAGAGAGAGAGAGAGAGAGAGAGAGAGAGAGAGAGAGAGTCCTCAGCAAGAAACAGCAAGTGCAATTAATTCCCACCACCTTGTTCATAACGGTTGATGTTGACACAATAGTCTCCCAGCCAGAAAAGCTGGCTCATTGCAGTTAATGAAGTCATGGGCTTCTCTTGAACCTCAAACAGAAAATTTAATTTAATTCAATTAGCAGCAAGCTAATTAAACTCAAACTCAAAAACCAAATTTGATTTAATTTTTTTTTTTTTTGCCCCCTTCAGAGGCAAACATCCTCCATTGTAAATCCTTTCCCTTACATCACATTGGAAGAAACCCCATCAACAAATCTCAACAGGGAAAGAAAGAACAAGAAAGGATGAACATGCCAGAACTCTCAAAAGCAAAAAATTACACTGACAATTTAACTACATATATGGATATAAGATTGCCTCAGTTGTGCAGAGGGTTGGGCCCTGTGGGCACAAGCCTCTTGTCTACGCCGTATCTTGGATCGATCTCGTCCTCCAACGGCGGGGGCTGAGGCTGGGGCTGCTGCAGCCTGGCTCTCTGCAGGGTGAAGTGCTGGTGACACAATGAATTCTCTACATGGTGGTGGTGGTGGTGGTTGCGGTGGTGGTGATGGCGGAGATAATACTGCGGTAGTATGGGTCGCAAGCATTCGCCTCGCAGAATTGGATTGTTGATGTTGTGGGGAGGAGGAGGATGCACGATGCCAAGATGAGAGACCAGAGCCAAGAAGAAGAGCTCTTCATGGCCGAAGGCTACCTCTCTCGCTCTCTCAAAAAATCTAAGGGCTAGAGAGATTGAAGAAGAAGAGAGCAAAGGTGGGGAGGACTAGAGAGGGAGAGGCTATAAACACAAGGGCAAGAGACCCATGAAGAGAGAAGGTGGGGGGTAAAGCTGCTTCTCTTCTCTCTTTAAGTGAGTAAATATATAAGCTTATACAGGAGCTCCAATTTGTTTAAGAATTCAAAAGTGGAGGTTTAGGATCCTATACTTTGTAGGATTAGATTCATTCGCTGACTTTAATAGTGTAACAATCCTCCCCTTGAATTGGGAATTTGAGATCCTATACTTTGTAGGATTGGAAATAATTAGGGGACTCACACGAGAAGCTTGCGTCCAAGTTGGAGATTGGTTTGATAAGAGCTCGATCAGATAGTAACAGACCATTGGCCTCTGTTCTGCTTGATATTTTTATTGGAGTTCATATAGGATGCAAATTGGATAACAAGGAAATTTTTACCCTGCTTTAGTTTTAGTTTTAGTTTTAGGTGCAAAATTGAACTCTGTACTGTAATCAAATTCAAATTCCAATAGAAACAGAGTTCCTATCTCGACAATTTACTGTCTCTGTCTCTCTCCACCCATTATATATCCATATCTGTCTACTTTACTGACTCTTATACCAGAGATTAGACTTTTGGCATGTGAAACAAAAGTAGAATCGGTGTAAAATAAAATTTATTTTTCTCCATAATTTTTTTTATATCTTTCATTATAAGCATTTGGCTCTTATTCTAGAGAACTCCAATCTTGAATCTGCCTGTTTGGTTAAGGATAGAAGTGAGAAAGTGAAGAAGTGAAGAAGCGGTAATAGTTCCCGTTGGAACTTGGGAATTGGTTAGTAAGTTTTTCGGTATTTGGATGTTGTTGGGAAGTGTGGTTTGAAAAATGTTATGTCTTTTCTGGTATTTGGATGGTAATGTGAAAGTGGAAGTGGAAAAGTAGACCACAAAGTTACCGTAAAATAATATTAAAATAAAAATTAATTGAGAAAAATAAAAAATAGACTGTAATCAGGATGCAAGTGAGATTTACATGATCAAAAAATTACTGTTTTGTGCTACAACTTATTGCAAATGAGATTTACATGACCACAAAATAACTGTAACATTTTGAAAGTGAGGAAATGATTGTGTAAAAGAGAAAAGAAAAAAGGAAAAGGGGTTTTCTTATTTTCCTTTTCCGTGTTTGGATAGATAGGACAGTGAGCAATTAGACTTCCCCATTTCCTTACTTCCGCCCACTTCATTGCAACCAAACATGCCTAAAAGGAAGAGGTTTTAGTCTTCTTTCTCAAGATAAAGTATTATGTTTTTTTCTCTATAATAAATAATAAATGTTGTTTCATGAGGAAAGAGACAAATAATAAACTAAGAATATGAGTAATGAGACAGACAAATTTGCACAATGAGAGTGTAGAGAGAAATCTTTCTTCTTTGCATTTTATTCAATCATCTACACACCTATTTATAGGAATACATGAGAGGGAGATGAGATGACATATGTTACAATATCATACTGAGAGGAAGATGAAAGAACATCCTCTTAATCATAAATATAGTGCGAGTAATGGTGGAGTTTATATAATAGAAGTTATGGTGATAGTAATGGTGAGAGGTGTAGGGACATTCATATTTATCTTTATTGACATACTCCCCTTGGTGTCCTTTATTAGAATATGCCTCGTTAAAACCTTGTTAGTAAAAACCCTGTGGGAAAATCTAGCGCAGGAAAAAAAGAGTACAACATTCTTAATCACAATATTGGGATGTCTCATTAAAACCTTACCAGGAAAACTCAGTGGGGAAAAATCATAACTAAGAAAAAGAGTACAATGCACAAACATTTCAGGCATGTAACATCTCTGAGGCGGTGAATCCAAATTTATATATACTAGCTTCTTGAATGTCGATGTCGGCAATACTTTTGTGAATAAATCTGCCAGATTGCACTTGACCGTATTTATTGAATATCAACATCGCCTCTCTTCTGAAGTTTATGTGTATAGAAGAACTTCAGTTATATGTTTGATCCTCTCTTTTAATGTAGCTCATGTAACTTGTGCATACAAGCAACATTATCTTCAAACAATGTTGTTGGAACATATTTCGTTAAGGACAATCCGCATGATTCTCGAATATATTGGATCATAGATCTTAACTATATGCCTTCACGACTTACTTCATGGATTGCAAGATTTTCAGAGTGACTGGATGAAGTGACAACTATATTTTGTTTTACAGATCTCTATGAAATAGGGTGTTGTCGTACATGAAGACATAGCTTAAAACAACATGTTATTCAGGATTTGAATCCTTTAGGAATCTTTATATACACATACACACACACGTACACATACAGAAAGGGGGGAGACTTGTGTCCTTATCGAAAAGATTTGAGCATGAATCCTTCTTACTCAAATTCAACTCTCTGACATTTGCAT